>APFE030618180.1:544-57311 GCA_000404065.3 Pinus taeda | reverse complement strand
TATAGCACAGCAGAAGACTACTCCATATACACCTCAGCAAAATGGAGTCGCAGAAAGAATGAACAAGACGTTGATGGAAAGGGCAAGAAGCATGCTCAGTGTTGCCGGGTTAGGACAGGAATTCTGGGCAGAGGCGGTGGATACTGCATGTTACTTGGTCAACAGGTCACCTTCATCAGCGTTGGAGGATAAGACTCCACAAGAAGTATGGACTGGTAAGAAACCTCTCTTTCACATCTGAGGGTATTTGGATGTGATGCATATGTACATGTTCCAAAGGAGAAACGAACCAAGTTGGATAGTAAATCTGAAAAGTGCATCTTTATTGGGTATAAGGATGGTTTAAAGGGTTATAAGGTTTGGAACCCAGTCACACGGAAGGTTGTGTACAGTCGAGATGTGGTGTTCACAGAGGTGAAATATGTTATTAAACATGAAGTCCAACCAAAGGAACCTGTGAAGATAGAGTTTGAACTAAAGGAGGAAGAATCAGACTCTGTAGCAGAGGAGGAATCAGAAGATGAAGAGTCACAAACTCCGTCTGTGAGAAGATCAGCTCGAGAAAGAAGGCAACCAGAAAGGTATAGTCCATCTGCTTTCTGTTCAAACTTTGCTTTGTCTGTTACTGATGATGATCCCAGAACTGTGAAGGATGTAGTGGATTCAGAGGATGGAAAACTCTGGAAAGAGGCCATGGTTGATGAAATGGCATCTTTGCACAAAAATGAGGCTTGGGATCTGGTGGAGTTGCCGGCTAGAAGGAAACCCATTGGCAGCAAATGGGTGTTCAAGAAGAAGACAAATGCAGAAAGGAAGGTGGAGAAATACAAAGCTCGGTTGGTAGCAAAAGGTTATTCCCAGGTGCCGGGAATTGATTTTGGTGATATTTTTTCTCCTGTTGCCAAGGTAACTTCTATTAGATTACTTTTATCTGTTGCTGCTACTTTTGATTTTTGAGGTAGAACAGATGGATGTGAAGACAACATTTCTTCACGGGGATTTGGAAGAGGAAATCTACATGAAGCAACCTGAAGGCTTTGCGGTGAAGGGTAAGAAAGAATGGTATGCAAGTTAAAGAAGTCTCTGTATGGGTTAAAACAGTCACCAAGGATGTGGTATCAGAAATTTGATACATTTATACGGGGACTTGGCTTCACCAGAAGCAAAGCAGATCATTGTGTGTATTTTAAATTAATTGGTGACCGTTTATTTATCTGGTCTTGTATGTGGATGATATGTTGTTGGTTGGAAATGACAAAGAAATTATCCAGGATTTGAAGACCCAATTGTCCTCCAAATTCGACATGAAAGATCTCGGTGCTGCAAACTATATTTTGGCATGGAAATTAAAAGAGATCGGGCAAAGAGGAAGCTTTGGTTAAACCAGAGGAAGTATGTCGAGACAATATTGCAGAGGTTTAATATGCAGGATAGTAAACCAGTGAAGGTTCCTATTCCTGTAGGTGTGAGGTTATCTGCTGAACAGTGTCCCAAGACACAAGAGGAGGAAGAGGACATGTCCCGTGTTCCATATGCAAGTGCAGTCGGTAACTTGATGTACGCCATGGTCTGTACTAGACCAGACATTGCACATGCAGTGGGAGTATTGAGCAGGTTTATGTCAAAACCAGGGAAGGAGCACTGGACAGCAGTGAAGCGGGTTTTCAGGTATTTGCGTGGCACTAGTGATTATGGTTTGTGCTACCAAGGGAGACCAGGATTGGACAGAGTGTTGGATATCTGTGGCTTTGTTGATGCAGACTGGGCTGGAGATCTGGATCAGAGAATATCTACAAGTGGGTATGTGTTTAACCTATTTGGAGGTGCAGTCAGTTGGATGAGTAAGAAACAATATGTAGTGGCACTATCAACTACAGAGGAAAAATACATGGCAGCCACTCATGCAAGCAAGGAAGTCATTTGGTTGCAGAGATTGTGTTCAAGTATGGGGTTAGTACAAGGAGCTATAAGGATAGACTGTGATAGCTAAAGTGCAATTTTCTTGGCAAAGAACCCTGCTTATCATTCAAAGACAAAGCACATTGATGTTCAGTATCACTGTGTGAGGGATATGATAGAAGACAAAAAGGTGTTGCTGGTAAAGGTGGACACTTTGAAGAATACTGCAGATGCATTGACAAAATCTGTGAGCTCTGAGAAGTTCTCTTGGTGTAGAGAAACAATGGGTGTTTCAGGGCTGGAAAAATGACTAAGCTCTCCTGTGGCCCCCTGTGGAAAGAAAACAACAAGTGGGAGGTTGTTGGGTTGTGTTATATTCTTTCCACATAGTTAACAAGGGGTTTGAGGGGTACCCGTAACCCCACTTTATGGGGTCCATGGCAGCGCCCCGAAAAATTTTGGTTTTGGACCCTATGTTAGGCTGGGTGGACCCACCTATGGTTTTGTGCATGATTTTCGCACATGTTTTTTGGACGCGATGGTTTTCGGTCCATGGTATTGGATGCGATGGTTTTTTGGTCCATGGTATTGGACATGATGGTTTTCGGTCCATAGTATTGGATGATTCGGCATGTATAAATATGTATTGTAACATTGAAAAGAATATAATGAAAAATCAAGTTGGTAGTCTCGGTTTTGGGATCCAGGGGAAAATCTCTGTGATATGTGTTTTTCTGTGTTATGCTCTTGCATTGTTTATTTTTCTGTGATTTAGAATTCATATGCAGGTAATTTCTGTACGGGGTTAAAACCTACACTTTGCTTTCATTTACTTTAGATATAGACTTTATAATACAACCTCTGAAATTTCTCCTCCATTATTTTTTTTATATAGACTTTGTTATGAGCTTTGTGGTTGAAAATTGGGTTTGTGTTGATCTATGATGGTGTGGATTTATATTATAATGAAAAGTAAATATGGGGATTTTATTTATAATGAACTCATTTTCTTGTTTCTAAATGAAATATGATGCAATGAATCTCATTTTTTAATGCTCAATACATTTTTAATAGGTAGTACAAATTCAAAATTAAAAAACATATGGCATACATGTCTACAAATGCATTCTTCTTACAACATTTTCAAGCTAACAAACCCATTGGCGTATCTTTGCACCTTTTGGGGAGATTTCTAGCGTAGCCTCTATATTGTTATTGTTGTGCCCCATAGAAGCCAGTGTTGCACCCTTACATTATTATTTTTATGTAGTCCCTAATTATATTTTGAGCCTTTAAACTCCTATATATACCAAGGAGGTCTTGTCATTTGAACCATCCAAGATTTTTTTATTTATGTGATGTAAAAGGAGTTTTCCCCTTTGAAGTGGCTTATATTCAAGTCACTGATCGATATTTTCTTATGTTTCTGCATTACTTTGATATGGATACATAACATTTGGTATTAGAGAAAAAATGACCCCATTTAAGGAGCTTTATGAATATCATATACCATCCATCACATTGCTTCTAAGAGACAATTCTAAGGTTCAAGCAGTGGAAGATAAAATCAGGCATCAACAATAAGTTCTCCAACTATTAAAGGATAACCTTACTCTGTCACAAAATAGAATGAAACAACAAGCATATCAACATTGTAGTGAAAGACATTTTGATTTGGGTGATGGGGTAATTTTACAGCTACAACCATACAAAAAAAATTCCCCTGAAGAAAGCTAAGAAGGATAACAAATTATCACCCAAGTATTATGGCCCTTACAAGATGTTGCTAAATATTGGTACTATGACATACAAAATGGATTTTCTTACATCTTTGTCAGTACATGCAGTTTCCATGTTTCATGTTTAAAAAAGGTTATAGGTGACAAGCTCCCAATTCAAACTATATTTTCAGAACTTGATGAGGAAAAATCATAATGGATCCTGAAGAAATCACATAAACAAGAATCCATAAGCTACAAAATTGATCAATTTCAGAGTATCTCATTAAGTGGAAGAACTTATTTTCTAAATATTCCACATGGGAGAATGAGTATTTTATACATAAGCATCCAAAACTACTCAAGCATTGAGGAAACTACTTTTTTGAAGGAGAGGGGCATGTTAGGTCCCTATAATAGTAGTGTAGCCCCTATATTGTTATTGTTGTGCCCAATAGAAGCTCACTATTGTTATTGTTGAGCCTTTACATTATTATTGTTATGTAGGCCCTAATTATATTTTGACCCTTTAGACTCCTATATATACCAAGTAGGTCTTAGCATTTGAATCATCCAAGAATTGTTCATTTATGTGATGTAAAAGGAGGTTTCCCCCTCGAAGTGGCTTATTATCAAGTTGTTGATCTATCTTTTCTTATGTTTTTTTGATCTAGATACATAAATTAGCTGCATCAGTGGGTATTCTCCACCTGGACCCTCAATTGTGATATTCAATTATGCTCCAAGGAATCTTTTCCTGTACAATTTGATATATAGAAGGATATAGACTTTGTCTTAAATGAAAGGCCATGATTTTGGGGCTGAGCAATCCTTTTTAGAACACCAATGTTTTCGAGTTTCGATGCCAATACAATGGTGGTTTCTAAAATGCTAGTTTGGGTGAGGTTACATAACCTCCCTCTTCCTTATCGGCACAACCAAGCATTAGAAGGAATTGGAAATACACTGGGAAATTTCATAAAGACGAATCTATAATGACATGAAAAATGACTTTTAACCTTTCCCATAATATGTGTAAACGTATACCTTAGTTAAGGTTTACATGATCACAATCATCTGATTCATAATAATTTTTAGTGGTCGCGTCCATTAGATTTTGAAAACATGGCATTCAAGTGTTTATTTTTTTTTTAAACAAGACATTTAGAAAACACATGTCCACATGCAAAGAAATATCCAAAAAGGAAAAATAAAACAACCTCAAAATCCAAAGGGATGGTAGGTTTCAAATTGCATCTCTCCAAAGAAGATGATGGAGAAACACTGGAGAATCATATAAATGTGAATGCTCAGAGTCCACAAGGCATATCAATAGATGGTGGGGTAGAGTAGGAAGGAAAAATGGTTCAAAGCCAAGGGGTACTGAATCAACATAGATTATATTTACAACATAGAAGAAAGATGAAACGACCACTAAAAAGGAGGTGAAAGGTATAAAAAGGTCCCATGTATCTTAGATCCCAGACTCATATAAAGAAGTCTCCCTGAGGGAAAATGACAATCAACTGTCAATTGTATTCATTGCTCCCAACTAAGGAGTTTCACAAAAAAATGAGAAAAAGAAAGGCAACAAGGAGTAGGTAAGTGTCTTTTTCACACACAACCCTAAAAATGTAATTTTTTTTTTTTTTTTTTTTTTTTTTAACAGAGTCGGTTACTTTGGTATTATAAAATCAAGAACATAGATCTGTTACATAGATGTCCGAGGTTTGGGCAAAGAGGATCAAAACCACGTACGCAGACCCATTATCCTCTTTTCTGCCTCTGTAACTGAAAATAAAAAGACAACGGCTATATTGCCTGACGAACACACCACATAACAAACATAATTTACAGACCATAAGGGGTTTTTTGGGTGACCGAGACATCAAGGAGGGGTTCTCTCCGGGCGCCACTAGCTTTCGTGGAGACCTCAGCTTGGTAGCTTTGGGTAAGGGCTCTGATCTGCTCGATAGCTTCCTCCAAGTGGCTGCATCTACCCTTCAGATTTTTGATTTCCACCTTCTGCTTCTCGAGTTTCTTTCGCTTGGATCCGGTGTCTGAATCATAATCATCTTTCAGTTCCTTGAGCTGATTCCTGAGTCTGTTGATCATAAAGGTATGCGTTTTGCACATAGTGCAATCCTTGCTGAAGAGCTTGTCAATATTGATGGTAGGCTCCTGGGGGTTTTGCTGATCAGGCTGTTCAGCCATGATGAAAGAGGGGCACCGCGAGGCTGAGCAGAGAGGAGAGTGGAGAAAGGGAGGGGCGCTGAGAAGGATGTTCAAAAAGGAAGGGAGCTGATGAGAAGGGGGAGAGGGGTGCTGAAGGATGAGGAGGAAACTCTGAACTGAGAAGACGGGATCTTTGCAGGTAGAAACACACAATAGATCAGAGACAAAAAGAGTCACAATACATACAACATTTACCAGAAACAATAAGCGGAGAGATGAAGCACGCAGGGTCGCGATCAAGAGAAAACCGTGCTTGGAGGAATCACTAAAGAAGGGCCTCACTTTGAACTGAACTGTGAGGAAACCATCGATCGGGCTGCTATAAATAGAAACAGAGGAACTGTCACGGTACTTTTCCTAGCTCTGAGTAGATCTGTTCTTGGGAGAGGAGAGATTCTCCAGAGTGATGGCGCTGCTGTCCGAAGGCCTGCGGAAGTGATAGACGCGATTGTGCAACCTGACTTTGGCTGCGCTGCTCTGATGTTGAGTATTGCTGTGACAAAACGAGATGGTCCTTGCCAAATCCTGAGGGTTGATTTTAATCATTAGCTGCCTGTTTGATATCACAGTACGAAAAGGAGGAGAGTGAAGAGTTTTGGGGGAGGAATGGATCCACTGATGGATGTGCCTGAGGTGACTTGCATGCCTGGGAGGATGAGCCTGCTTATGGAATGGATTCTTCATACACCTATTCATTTTCTTTAACCTGGCCTGTTTGCCTACCTGTGGCGTTGTTAGCTTGTTCATCCGCCTCTGAGTCGTTTCTTCTGAGAATATGCTTGAAGGTGACTTCTCTGATGGTCCTTGTATTCTCCTTATCCTACCTTTGATTCTGTTAAGGGCAGTTTGCCTGAATTCTTTCCCTGAGGACATGGATGCGATAATAATTGCCGAATCCCCCAATATGAGAAGGTTTTGGAGGCCTAATTTCCGGGCAATAGAGGTTCCCAAGAGGAGGCTGTAGGCCTCAACTTTGTTGTTGGTCATGGATCCAAGACCCCATTCATATTTTACTATGATTTTCCCTTGGGAGTCTTTGATGATTCCACCAGCCCCGGCTTGTCCTGGGTCATTTTTAGAAGCCCCATCAAAGTGAAGGGTTGGCCTTATTTGCTTTTGAATCTAGTTTTCGACTTCCTTCTTGGTTCCTCTCAGCTTCCATTCCTGATTTCCCTTACCTGTGTTTGGCTTCTTTTGAATTCTTGCTTCAAGGTTGAATTTGTTCACCCATTCTTTTACCTTTGCCTCTGTCTGCTCCGAATCAGTCTGGTTGATACCATTGGTTTCGATGGTCTCAGATATGAGCGCTACTGTTTTGGCTATGGTTCTAGCTATGCAAGGCTTCTTGTTATTAAAAATGCACTTGTTTCTGGTGATCCATATCTGCCAGCACAGGTTTGAGAGTATACTGTTCCAAATTCTTGAGGCCAGGTTCTTTCTTTTATTGGTTTGAGGAAAACAGTTTCCCCATCTCTTTTGAAGGGTGGCGATCTGATTGGGAAGTTCTCCAGTGTTTAGAGGGCAGGCTATAAGATTCCAACAAGTTCTTGCAAAGGGGCATTCTATGAAGAGATGGCTGCAACTTTCCTTCGCCTCCCTGCACAAACAACAGATTGAGGGGCCTTGGATTCCCTTCTTTCTGAGGTTTTCTGCAGTAAGGATTTTGCCATGAAGGAGGGTCCAGTTAAACAGTTTAACCTTGGGCAGACTTTCGATTTTCCAAGCGACTTTGTGGAGGGACCAGTTATTTATTGGTGGAGTATTTTGGAGGGTTTTGTATCCCTCTTTCACCGTATAGCAACCTCCACTTGGATCCCAGATGAAATTATCTTCAGACATTCTATTAGTGGGAGCTGAGCCAATGAGGGAAGATTTGAGGTCAGCCCAGATGTTCGTGAGGTCATTGGGAAGGGTGAGAGGTTTCCAACCTTTCCAAACATTCTGATCCCACTGAGAGATGTCATAGAGAGTTTTAAGGTTTGCCTGCATCATCCATTGTTGTAGGGGCCTGTACTTGGGAAGAGCTCCTCTTGCCTCCGAGCCCATAATTCTGTCATCCCAAACACTAATTCCACTCCCATTACCCGGGGCCCTTGAGATATGGGGTTTGAATTGGGGGAGGGATTTTTTGATAAGCTTCCAAACAGGGGTGCAATGTCTGTCTATGATAGTTTCCGAGAGGATATTGCTATTGACCCCGTTCAGGTATTTTTTCTTGATGATCTCTATCCACCAAGATCCTTTTTCACTAAGAATCCTCCAGATTAGTTTGAAACCCATAGCTATGTTTGCAAGCCTTGGGACTCTGATTCCAAGCCCTCCTTTTTCTATTGGCAAAATGACCTTGCTCCATTTAACCAAGCTGAATTTTTTAGTGTCCTGCTTTCCTCCTTGCCACAAGAAGCTTCGAATTATCAGCTCCATGTGCTTGTGGATGCTTGCTGGCGCAAGAGTGATGGCAAATTGATAAATTGGGAGGGCTGAAAGAACAACCTTGATGAGAATTGTTCTGCCTGCTAAGTTGAGCCAATACATACCCCAGCTCTGAAGCTTCCCTCTCAGCTTTTCAATTAGCTTAACCCATATCTCAGATTTGATAGTGTCCTTGGCTAGAGGCAGCCCCAAATACTTGAAATGGGACCAATTCCCTTGGGCAGGGATCTCCATGATTAGAGAGATTCTCTGAGTTATGTGTCTTGGGACGTTCCAAGTGTAAATCATGCACTTGTTGTTGCTTAGTTTGCCTCCAGAGGCTTGGAGGAAGAGATCCAAAGTTTCCTTGAACCTTCTGGCCATCAGACTTGAGGCGCCCCCTATTAAAAGGGTGTCATCTGCGAAAAGGGAGTGGTTGATCCCTTTGGCTCCTCGGACTATGTCTATCCCTGTTATTTCCTTTAACCTTCGCTTGTTCTCAAGATGCAAGCTTAATGTTTCAGCCATGATAATGTAGAGAAAAGGAGAGAGCGGGCATCCTTGCCTCAATCCTCTGGAACTCTTGAAGGCGGAGCAGGGCCTATCGTTGATGAGGGGAGCTGTCCAATTGGAAGAGATGCATTCCATAACCCTACTGGTGAAGTGCTCTGAGATACCAAACTTCTTCAAAACTGCCTGTAGGAAAGAGTGGTTAACCCGGTCAAAGGCGTTCGCCATGTCGAGCTTGATGATCATGCCCCTTTCATTTCTAGATATACTGCTGCGGATAGCCTCCTGGATGAGTATAACGTTGTCCGTTATATGTCTTCTAGGGACGAAGCCTCCTTGATTCTCCGAGATGATGGAAGGGAGAATGTTTTTGAGCCTATTTGCCAAGATCTTGGTGATGATTTTGTAGGAAACGTTGCACAAGGATATAGGGCGGAATCTATCAAATGATTGAGGGTTAGGATCTTTAGGGATGAGGGCCAGGTGGGAGGATTTAATGTTGCTGCCCATTTTGCATTTAGTAAAGAAATTTTTTGCCATTCTGATATAATCCTTCTTGATGATTTCCCAATGAGTTTTGTAGAAGGCCACTGTGAAGCCATCGGGGCCAGGCGCTTTGTCTGATGGCATGCTGAGAATTGACCATTCTATTTCCTTTGTCGTGATCTCCTTGTCCAATTCTGCACTCTGGACTTCTGAAATCTTGTTTCCCACAATGTTGAGGAATTCTGGGTTTTCTAGGTAATTAGGATCAGCAGTGAGGAGGGTTTGAAAATGCCTGGACGCTGCGTCCTTAATCTCCTCTTGATCAGTTAGGACCCTTTCCTCCACCTTTTTCCTTTCAATGTTATTCCCAGCTCGCCTTAGCTTGAGACTATTATGAAAAAAGGAGGAGTTTTTGTCTCCTGAGTTGAGCCATAGGCATCTAGACTTCTGCCTTTGCTCTTCCTCTTCCATTCGGTTCTGTTTATACAGTTCCTTGTACAAATCGTTTTCCTTCCGTTGGTCTTCTTCAGTATCTTGGGTGCGTTCTTTTTCTTGATTCCACTGAGCGAGCTTCATTTGTATATCAGTTTTCTTTCTGCCTTGTTCTGCTGCGAATTGCCTTGCCCAATGCTTGATGGCTGTTCTAAGGCGTTTGATTTTTGTCTCCCATATGAAGTGAGGGGAGCCCGTTATGTCCATTGCCTAGTGGTCTTTAATCAACTCTTTGAAGCCTTCGCTGCTGTCCCATACTTTATTATACTTGAAAGGAATCGGCCCCGAGTAATTCCCTTTGTCCAAGCGCAGCGCTACTGGTTTGTGGTCTGAAATGTAGCCTTGGATGATTGTACTTTGGATCCTTTGGAAGTTGGCCATTATTTTCTCTTGAGCCAAGATACGATCCAGCCTTTCTTTGATATTATTTTTCCCGGTTCTCTTATTTGACCATGTGAACCGTCCATTTTGGGGAGGGATGTCAACTAGACTGTGGGTTTGGATGATTTCTTCCGGAGCATCTCTTGAAGGGTCTGCATAAAAGTTTCCCCCCAAATTCTCTTATGCGTTTCTTATTAGGTTCAGATCTCCTCCCAGGAAGATGTTCCTTCCTTGAGCAGACAATAGATCTGAGGAGATTGACTCCCAGCAAGAGGCTTTCTCTCTGAAATGAGGAGGGGCATAGACATTATAGATTGAGTATTCTTCTGTCAGGATTGTGTTTTGGAAGTCTAATCTGATCCACCATCTATTCTGCTTGAAGTCTTTGAGTTTCCATTTATTTTTGCTCCAAATTGTCCCTATTCCACCTGAGGCTCCTACTACGCTTATTGCTATTCCTTCGTAATTTCTACTTCTTTTTATGCTGTCTTCGAATTCTTGTTCAGTGATTTTGGTCTCCTGGAGTAGGAGGAAGTCCGGTTGTTCTGATTTCAAAAGATCTCGGACTGCATTTGCTTTGAGGGAGGAGCCCATCCCCCTACAATTCCAAGAGACCAGAATCATCATTTACCTTGCTTGGTGTGGGCCCCTGATTTCTCCTTCATCTTCTCTCCACTTCCTTTGGTCCTATCTAAATATGAATCCATTGGTTGTTGGGTCCCCGTTGCCATTTCTTTTGTAGCTGTCTCATCCCTTATCTCTTTGTTTGACTTTCTTCCTGCTTTTCTTGGAGGGTCAGTGGAGGCGATGTTCTCTTTCGACTTGTTCCTGGTCAGGATTCTTCCTACGAATGGGGGAGGGGTGGAGCTTGGGGGGGGAGGATGGGGTTTCAATGGGGCCTTTCGGGGAAGGGGGAGGGGAGGGAGGGTCTTCAGCCGACAGGGATTCAAATGGGTTGGAGGAGGAAGGGAAGGAAGGATCAATTCTAGAGGGATGGGAGGGAGAAATGGGGGGATCAGAAATGGGTTTAGAGGCTGCTTCCGGAGGGGGGTTTGTTTTTTTCCTCTTGACTGTTTCCCAAACTTCTTCTGGAGTCTCTGCATTGTTATTTATTTCTATTGATTTAGATTTGCTACATCTATTAGCAAAATGCCCGTATTCATGACATACCTTGCACTTGAATGGCAGCTGCTCGTAGTCCACTTGCTGAATATGCGTCCACTGATCAACTTTGAGTTTGATAGCCTCTGGTAAACCTTTCCCCAGATCGACTTCTACGCAGATCCGTGCGCATGCATGCATATTCTCCTTGGGCTTTGATCTGTCAATGTATTTCCCGACAGCGTTCCTGATGGCTTTTACTGATTCGTCTCCCCAGCAATGTAGAGGCAGGTGGGGAAGGCGAACCCAGACCGGGACAGCGTTGGGGACATCCATCTCAGGATCGAAGTCGGGGGTCCATCTGTTAAGGTAAAGACCTTTGGTGTCCATAAAATACGGCCCATTCCGAAAGATCAGATTGCGGTCCTCCACTGATTCGAAAAGGAAGGTGAAGAAACCCCTTCCACAGAACCTTATTGCTATCTTTCCTTGGACCATCTGGTTCCAATTTCTTTCCACCCAGCGCTGGACAGTGTGGGGAGAGGGCCATAGGCCCGTGAACTGGCCAACCAGGCCTCTTTCAGCTAGTGCAACAGCTGCTCTCCTTGGTAGGGCTGGAGGGAGCGAGACTTCCGGGATTTCATCAAGTTTTTTGATAAATTTTGAAGCGGTGGGGCGGATTTTCTCCGAGGCGTTCTCAGGGATGAGCGAAGCAAAGGACTTTTCAAGGTCCTCATGATCTTGAAAGGGAGGATCCATGGCAGGTTAGGGCAGCAGCGCAGAGGGCGCTCCTGAGAGAGGTCAGAGGGGGGCACGAGGCCCTGAGGAAGGGAAGGGCAGGAGGCCCAAACAGACTGCAGAGGGGAGGCTACCCAGCAGCAGAGCTACCAGGCTCGAGCGCACAGAGGAGGCTGCCCAGCAGCAGAGCTGCCAGGCTCGAGCGCACAGAGGGATCAGGCGCAGCAGGGCGCGGGGTCGCCAGAGCGCGTGGTCTTCTCCACCGAACCATTTCTATTTCCTGTTGTGATTAGTTGGAAAGGGTAGTGGGCTTGGCCCGGTTCGGTTACTACTCGCACGATGAGCTACGACCTTGCTCGGGATCGAACACAAGACCGGTCCGTCATGACGAGGCCGACTTTACCACTACGCCGCCTCCACGACCTTGATGTAAATTTTTTTATTTATTTATAGTTTGTTTCTTTTATTTGCACGTCTACCGATAGGTTGGCATGAATGAATGCTTATCAACATTTGCAGAATGTAATTTTGTTCCTTGTTCTCCAGTTTAATAACATTAATATTTTTTCTTGGGAAAAAAAGGAATACATAATTTTCTCAAGGATAGTATATATGAGCAATAAAAATAGGGATTTTGTAGGTGAATACCTTACAAAACTTCCCCAACAAAACACAAAATTTACAACACATTATGCTATTGGGGAATGTTTTTAATAGAATTCATTTTCCATTAGAAAATTATAATAGGTTTGATTTGGCCATTAATATTTAGTTCACCTATCTTAAGTTTACACCGCTCGTTAGCACACTTGTCTACTTCTCTGTTAAAGTCTCTTAAGACATAGAAATATGCTTTGGATGGGTTATCTTCCACAATTTTATTGATTCTCTTAATGATGTTTTCCATAGATTTATCTTTTGGGAGGGAGCCTTTGATTAGATGATGCATGACCAGGAGAGAATCTCCCATAATCGTAAGTGTGTTCACATGATGTTCTTTGGCTAACAAAAGTCCCTGGTAGAGACCATATATCTATGCTTGATTATTTGTCATATGACCAAGACCCCACGAGTACCTAAACACTTTTTCCTCTTCAGAACCATAAAGTACCCTTCCCCCTCCTGCTACACCTTATAATAAGATGATAAGTCTTATTATCCATCATGAAAATAATTATATAACACTTATCAATATCATTATCAAAATCATCATAATAATTGTAATATTTTTATTTATACATTTTACTATTTGTCCTAATGTTGCATTTTGCTAAAGTGCCTTCAATTATAATGAGATGATAAGTCTCATTATCAAACATCCAAGTAAATATATAACACTTATCAAAATTATCATAATAATTAAAATATAGTATCGTTTTTATACATCTTACTAATTATCTTAATCTTGCAATTTGCTGAAGTATAATTTTGGTTAGAATGTGATTTTTTTTTTTAAAGATTGTAATTTTCAACATGGAAAATTCCAAGTTTAGTTTGAATATCGACATGAAAATAATGATGAGAACATGAGTGAGACTACTTGGAAATTGATTCCAAACACCAAAACTCGAGAGACTAGAGTTGGTGATGGGACTTGCTTTCATATTGCTTGTATCCTCCTACACTACGGGCGTATGGGTGACACCTCTAGATATTTGAACACAAGTGAGACTACTTATAAATCAATTCCAAACACCAAAACTCTAGAGGCTGAAGTTAAGAAATAACACTCTCTATTTTTTTCTTACTTATACTTATGGTTCAAACTCTCTATTTTAACACTAATATAAATTTTTGATCCGATCAATTGAATTAGATATTAACACATATTGGATTGATTATGAAAGGGATAATACCTTTACATCATATCTTTGCCTTTATTGAAACCTACCCAAATGTTCACTAATCCATCTCCAGTGTGCTTTATATACGTTCAAAATTTTATAAGCTTACATTCCTCAAAAGTCACCATAAGTTAATTTTTTATCATCTAGATTTATAAGCTTACATTACTCAAAAGTCACCATAAGTTTTGAGCTTCCTAAGAATCCAAATAAGCCCCTCTTACCCTTTTTGAATATTTTATATTAAAGTTTAGAATCCACTTATATTAGTAGAAACATTACTAGGATTTTTGAAACATATCTCTAAACCTAAGTAATCCCAAACTTAATAAATCTATCCATAGTTATGTCGAGGGAATTCCAATTTAATTTTTCATATTTCTTATACAAGTACTTCTAAATCACTTTCGTATTATTCCTAATGGTATACACTATATCTTGTGCTATAATAACTCCATTTAGAAAAAAAATTCTTCCACAATCGGAAGAAACAATCATATATAAAATAAATTTTCACTATTATACCATTGTTTTAGAACTAATTTTCTAAATGGCATCACATAAATTTATGGTCATAAATTTGTTTAGGATATGGTAATTAGAAAAAAAATGTTAAAAATGAAATTAAACAATATAAGGGGTGGTTTTCAGTTTTTATAAATTATAATTTTTTTACAAGCATAGTTGTATTTTGCATTTATGTTGGACTGCGGACTGCATTAAAAAGAAACAATTAGGTATACAATTGCATAATGTTTTTATATAACATATCACTATGATTTCTACTTTCTTTATATAAAAAGAGGTCCATATATATGCATTTTCTTGATAAAGTTACTAGTGTAGAACTTTACAAAAGAAACTTGTAAACATATGTCTTTACAAAACATGAAAAAGGGGCAGTGAATCAATATTTCTCTTACAATTGTTACTTTACCAGTTTATATAGCTTATAAACATAACACAAAATGAACAATACAAAATAATAATTTTATTAATAATAAATATCGAGGACCCCAATCCCCTGTTTTCAATAAATTCAATGCAATAATGTTTAAAGCTCTAACCCTATATGAAGACACCAATCTCCAATTCACCAGGCTCCAACATGTACAGTTCCAAACGCTAAGTTGAAATTCTTGAGGCTCCAACCTTATCTTATTGAGGACTCCTATCCTCTAGGGCACCAACCCACTTTTTTGGCACAAGCTCCAACCTAATCTTTTTGAGAACACCTATCCACTAGTGCACCAACCCTATCACTATGCTTCAACTCTTCAATGTAAGTTGAATAGTTCTTCAAGGCCTCCCATAAACTTCTGCAACAAGCCTTGAAAATATCTCCAAATTAGCCTTCAACAAATTTCCTCCCTTAGTTCACCAATGACAGCTTCATGATTCTCAAAAGGTGTCTCCACAACTCTTAATGTCACCCAAACAATATTCTTTAAGGTCACATCATGAGGAATTCAACAGTACATCATGATCTCAAGGGTGCCTTCAATATTATCTTAAGTCTTCAATAATGATTTCCCAAGATGTCTTCACAATATCTTCACAGTATCCTCAATAAGCTTCTTAATGTTGGCTTCAAAGGATGTTCTCATATACTCCTTCAGAAGTCTTTACTTCAATAAGGCTCAAGTTAATACAATCAAATTCAAACCCCTGCATTTCAAAAGATGCTCCAAGACTTCAAGTCAAGAATATTTATTCTTATGAGTCTACCACAAATGTCTTTAGTAAAGGTCAAAATAATACCCCAAGAAGCCTTTAAGTGCTTTATGGCTGTCCTCAAGTGTTGAATTTCCAAGATCTTGGGTATATGATAGAGTCTTAAAATATCTAATGCTACCAAACAATAAGATTCTCAATCTAACTACTTTGCACAATGAAATATAAACAACAATAAATCACACATGCACAAAATATAAACAACGTTTTACAAATTTTAACCCAATCTTCATTATATTAAACCAATCTGAATAATAAAACAGTTTAGGGCTCCTGTACCAGGGATAATTGCCCTCATATATCCACTACTACACGAATGAAAATTGGGGCTTGGTGTCAATCTATAGACAACCAATCTACCCTCAATAAGATACTCTGACCCTATACATGATGTAGAGCTCCTCACAGATGCCTTGGTCATACCCTGTACCTGCCCGGTCCTTCCTCTCCCGATCAAAAACTCCTGCCTCTATCAATGCTCCAAGTCCATCTGGCCACTAAGCCTCAGCTATCCAATCTTCTCACTCATTGATCATTTTTCCATAAACGCATCAACACATCGAGACTCTTGTCAATTTTGTCCATCAACGCATCAACACATCGAGAATCTCAATCTGCCCAATGTTGCTCCTTAGTTACTCAGGGACTCCAACCCACTATGGTATTCTTGCGTTGCCCTGATGAAGACCACCACAGGGCACAGGGGGCTACCACCTATCACTATAAGATGTCTATCTCCCACAATGAACATAGGCTAGGAGGACTGCCCATCATCTATTGTAGAATTCCTTCTCCACATACAAGTCTAGGGCCACTCAAACTGCTCCTAGTTGATTAGACCCTTGAGCTAAAGAAATTTCACTCTAGAAACCATCTAAGTCCATCAAAGTGTTGCACACCAAGCTCCAACTTGGAAATTATCACGTTGTCCTCCAGTAGACCATAAATGCCCAATCACGTACACTCTTGGTCCACTCTCACACTGCCCTCCAATAGACCACAGGTGACCAATCCTTGTTGTAGCATTTTCTCCTAGTTAGGGAATTCAACACCTAGGAAACCCCTCCACATGGTTGCTAAAAAAAATCTCCAATAGTCTTCTCCTAGGACACCTATCACTCCACTGCGAGAGATGCTCCAAGTTGAGGTTTCTTAGCACCCAAGACAAACCCAACACATGGCTCCCACAAGCTACAATATAACTCATCTGAAGCTGATCCGAACCATGGTTCAAAAAACTACAAGAACGCTTTGAAATATATACCTTAAGCTCACCGTTTGAGGTCTGCTCCACTTCTGCAATCTAGGCTTAGTTAGGGCACAAAACGCAGTCCCCTAACAACCCTAAAGCTCTACCTAAAATTTCTCATTAGGAGTGAAACCACCCTTCCTTGAGGGGATTAGACCCCTTGCTTGATCCAGGTGGATTTTGGTGGCCAACCGCCTATCCCACTTGGATCCCCACAATTGCCTCTTTCAGTTTCCTTAATTGTAGCACAATTTACTATTTTTGGTAGTTTTTTGGTGTCCTGAACTTCTGCAGCCATTTTGAGGCCCTAAACGAAGTTTGTTTGGGAAAAAAGTGGCCAAAATGGTTCTTTACCTAATGTTAACCATTCAAAAATTGTACTCCTTGGGTATATCTTTCTAACGAGGTATTGTGCGCGTCAAACATAGATCGTATGCCAAAGTTATGACCCCGGGAAGTTGATGTACCATTTTACCCAAACGAGGCCCATAGTTTGGCGCTTCATCTCCTAGGCTTAGGTTTTCAGATGTTTAGGGTTTTTTGTTGTTTCTCAACAATAAATATGCCTTCGAGCCTCATTCTAACACAGTTTAGAGGCATGTAGCCACAACATCTCTTTAGAGAGATAAGCTACCATCGCCCGAGCTAGTTTATTTCCATTTCTATTTGTAATCATATTTCATTATTTTACGTTAATGAAATGAAGTATTATTTATACTGCATCTCTGTCTTTATGGTTATCTCTGTAATTTGTTGCATTCCTATTTAAATCTGGATCAGTGGTACCCGATTGATCTTCTCTTTCTCTGTTTTTCTTTGCATGTCCCCAACGAGGTCGGGATATATTGAGTTAGGGCTTGAATTAGTCGAACCTTTGCAAGACCAACCTCACAAATCTCGACGGCCTCCCATGGCGGATGAAATGAAAGACAAGGGGTAGGAAATCCTATCAAAATCTTGCTCTAGGAAGCCCTCGAGCGACAAAGGAACATGATGATGGACAACTTTGTGTAGATCCTTCAGCTACTACCCAGGGGCGATGCATCTACTTCCAACAACTACTTTGGAAACACCACACCTTTTAAGGTACAAGTTAACTCTGAAATCCCCATATTCGAGGGTCAGATAGATGCAGAGGCCGTATATAAATGGTTAAATGTGCTAGAAGGGTATTTTTCTATTCATGATTTTTCCAGCTGGGAAAAGATTACTTTTGCTCTTCTCAAAGTTGCCCCCCACGTTAAGGACTGGTGGGAAACCTATTGTGAACAGAAGGATGAAAGTACGACCTCACTATTTTCAGCCGCACCCACTTGGAATTCATTTCGGGATGCCATTAAGGAGTAGTACTACCCTGTCGGAAGCTTTGAGGATAAATACATAAAGTGGACCGCGTTGTGATAGGGAAGGGACCAAAACATGCCAGAGTTTACCAATATTTTTCATACCCTTCACACAAAGTTGGGTATCAAGGATTCTGAGTTGCATTTGGTACTCAAATACCATGGTTGTCTACACAGGTACATCCAGGATGAGATGGAGTTCCTGGACATCTCCTCGCTCGGCATGACGTACCGATACGCTGTCAAGATCGAGCAAAAGTTTAAACATAAGAAGCAAGACTTTGGATCCGCGAATCCGAAGCAAGGGAAAGGCTTCCCCAAACCATAGAACCAAGGACCAAAGACAGTGTGATGCAAGACAACCCGTCAAAGCCGCAAGAAAAGAACAACACCACAAAGTCAAAGAATGATACATGAAAGTGGTGTGAGTTCCATAATTTCTCCACTCATAACACAAGTGAGTGTCGGGCTAGGCAATCGATAGTGGCCGAATTGAAGACTTTAGAATCAGATGCATGTTCCAATCCTGAGTCATAACCCGACAAGAGGAATGACAAAGGGAAGCAAATCAATGATGCGGATCCCAACACCACTATTTCCACCACCAATATCTAGAAGAAAATCTCTAACGCTACCAAACAATAAGAATCTCAACAAAACTACTTTGCACAATGGAATATAAACAACAATAAATCACACATGCACAAAATATAGACAATTTTTTACAAATTTTAACCCAATCTTCATTATATTAAACCAATCCGAATAATAAAACAGTTTAGGGCTCCTATACTAGGGATAATGGCCCTCATATATCCACTAGTACACGAATGCAAATTGGGGCTTGGTGTCAATCCATAGAAAACCAATCTACCCTCAATAAGATACTCTAATCCTATACGTGATGTAGAGCTCCTCACAGATGCCTTGGTCGTACCCTATACTTGCCCATTCCTTCCTCTCCCGATCTACAACTCTTGCCTCTATCAATGCTCCAAGTCCATCTGGACACTAAGCCTCGGCTATCCAATCTGCTCACTAGTTGATCATTTTTCCATAAACGCATCAACACATCGAGACTCTTGTCGATTTTGTCCATCAACGCATCAACACATCGAGAATCTCAATCTGCCCAATGCTGCTCTTCAATTACTCAGGGACTCCAACCCACTATGGTATTATTGCATTGCCCCGATGAAGACCACCATAGGGCACAGGGGGCTACCACCTATCACTGTAAGATGTCTATCTCCCACAACGAACATAGGCTAGGAGGACTTCCAATCATCTACTATAGAAGTCCTTCTCCACATACAAGTCTAGGGCCTCTCAAACTGCTCTTGGTTGATCAGACTCTTGAGCTAAAAAAACTTCACTCTAGAAACCATCTAACTCCATCAAAGTGTTGTACACCAGGCTCCAACTTGGAAATTATCACGCTGTCCTCTAGCAGACCTTAAATGCCCAATCACATACACTCTTGGTCCACTCTCACACTACCCTCCAATAGACCACAGGTGACAAATCCTCGTTGTAGCATTTGCTCCTAGTTAGGGAATTCAACACCTAGGAAACCCATCCACATGGTTGCTAACAAACTTCTCCAATAGTCTTCTCCTAGGACACTTATCACTCCACTGCGAGAGATGCTCCAAGTTGAGGTTTCTTAGCACCCAAGACAAACCTAACACATGGCTCCCACATGCTACAATATAACTCATCCGAAGCTGATCTGAAACATGGTTCCAAAAACTACAAGAATGCATTGAAATATATACCTTAAGCTCACTATTTGAGGTCTACTCCACTTCTGCAATCTAGGTCTGGTTAGGGCACAAAACGCAGTCCCCTAACAACCCTAAAACTCTACCTAAAAGTTATCTTTAGGAGTGCAACCACCCTTCCTTGAGGGGATTAGATCCCTTGCTTGATCTAGGTGGATTTTGGTGGCCACCCACCTATCCCACTTGGATCCCCACAACTACCTCTTTCATTTTTTCAGTTTCCTTAATTGTAGCACAATTTACTATTTTTGGCAGTTTTTTGATGTCCTGAACTTTTAGAGCCATTTTGAGGCGCTAAACGAAGATTGTTTGGGAAAACAGTGGCTAAAATGGGTCTTTGCCTAATGTTGGCCATTCAAAATTTGTATTCCTCGGATAGATCTTTATAACGAGGTATTGTGCGCGTCAAACATAGATCGTATGCCAAAGTTATGACCCCGGGAAGTTGATGTACCATTTTACCCAAACGAGACCCATAGTTTGGCGCTTCATCTCCTAGCCTTAGGTTTTCGAAAGTTTAGGGTTTTCTATTGTTTCTCAATAATAAATATGCCTTCGAGCCTCATTGTAACATAGTTCAGAGGCAAGTAGCCACAACATCTCTTTAGAGAGATAAGCTACCATCACCCTGAGCTAGTTTATTTCCATTTCTATTTGTAAGCATATTTCATTATTCTATGTTAATGAAATGAAGTATTATTTATGTTGCATCTCTGTATTTATGGTTATCTATGTAATTTGTTGCTTTTCTATTTAAATCCAGATCAATGGTATCAGAGCAATCTGCTCTTTCTCTATTTTTCTTTGCATGTCCCCAATGAGGTCGGGATATAAGGAATTAGGGCTTGAACTAGTTGAACCTTTACAAGACCACCCTCACAAATCTCGATAGCCTCCCATGGCGGATGAAAAGAAAGATGAGGGGGCAGGAGATCCTATCAAAATCTTGCTCTAGGAAGCCCTTGAGCGACAAAGGAACACGATTAGGGACAACTTTGCCTAGATCCTTCAGCGACTACCCAGGGGAAACACATCTACTTCCAACAACTACTCTGGAAACACCACACCCTTTAACGTACAAGTTAACTTTGAAATCCCCATATTCGAGGGTCAGATAGATGCAGATGTCGTATATAAATGGTTAAATTTGCTAGAAAGGTATTTTTCTGTTCATGATTTTTCTAGCCGGGAAAAGATTACTTTCACTCTTCTCAAAGCCGCCCTCACATCAAGGACTAGTGGGAAACCTATTGCGAACAGAAGGATGAAAGTACGACCTCACTATTTTCAGCCGCACCCACTTGGAATTCATTCCGGGATGCCATCAAGGAGTAGTACTAGCCTGTCGTAAGCTATGAGGATAAATACATAAAGTGGACCATGCTACGGTAGAGAAGGGATCAAGACGTGCTGGAGTTTACCAATATCTTTCATACCCTTCACACAAAGTTGGGTATCAAGGATTCTAAGCTGCATTTTGTACTCAAATACCGTGGCTGCCTACACAGTTACATCCAGGATGAGATGGAGTTCCGGGACATATCCTCGCTCGGCACGACGTACTGATACGCTGTCAAGATCGAGCATAAGTTTAAACATAAGAAGCAAGACTTTGGATCCGCGAATCTGAAGCAAGGGAAAGGCTTCCCCAAACCACAGAACCAAGGACCAAGCCAAGATGGTGTGACCCAAGACAACCCATCAAAGCCACAAGAAAAAAACAACACCACGAAGTCAAAGAATGATACATGAAAGTGGTGTGAGTTCCATAAGAGATCCACTCATAACACAAGTGAGTGTTGGTCTAGGCAATCGATAATGGCTGAATTGAAGACTCCAGAATTAGATGCATGTTCCAATCCTGATTCATAACCCGACAAGAGGAATGACAAAGGGAAGCAGATCAATGATGCGGAACCCAACGCCACTGTTTCCACCACCAAGATCCAGAAGAATGAGCCCGAATATCTAGAAGAGGGGGAGTGTGTTTTCCACTCACAAATGTGGGTGAAGGGTTCGCCGCTACAATTCATTTTCGATAGTGGCAACTAAAAGAACCTCATTTCAGTAAAGATCATGAAGCGACTAGGCGTATTGACCATACCACACCCCCAACCGTACAACATCGGGTGGCTTCACCAAGGATGAGATCTTCGAGTCTGCCAACAGTGTCACCTTACCTACAACATCAAGCCCTTCACATATGAGGTATTGTGTGATGTTACTCCTCTTGATGTTTGTGATGTATTATTGGGAAAACCATACTTATGGAAGCAACATGCTGTGTATGAGTCAAGGCCTCACGATTTTATTATTTCTTTGGGTAATACATTATATAGCATACCGGAGGTAGTCCCACCTACCGCCACTTCTTTGATTATGCTAAGAAAGGTAGTAAGATCATCTCCCCAACTAGGAAATTCATTTTCTTTCTGTTTCACTCTCAATGTAAGGGGAAGATCGTAGCCACATCCATGGCCCATATGAAGGGTTCCTCTACGTAGCAGAAGAAGTTGGATACATTCATGAAAGAATACATGGACATCTTCTCCTCACCCATAGGGGTATCATTGCACTGTTAGGTTAAGCATTCGTTTGATTTGACTCTTGGAGCACCTCTACCCAACGAGCAGATATATTGTTGCTCCAGTATGGGAAATGTCAAGTACAAGAAGCGACATGATCAACATCGATTGCCACACAAGTTTCAAGTGGGCAACAAAGTCTGGTTACATCTGCAGAAAGAACGGCTTACAAGAGCCCATCAAAAGCTCAGACCATTCCGAGATGGTCCTTACACCATTACCAAGGTTGTGGGAAACAATGATTTGGAGCAAAACATTACCCCATTACCTAGCTTGCACCGAGTGTTCAATGTGGATCACCCTTGACCATGCTTCCCATCATTACTGGACACATCAAAGATTGCAGAATATCTCACCAGGGACCAAGTTCAACAAAAGTTTCCCCATCTCATGGAGGCACTCAACGCAATGGGGACCATTGCTTCCTAAGGGGGGAGGAATGATCTAGGTGGATTTTGGTGGCCACCCACCTATCCCACTTGGACCCCCACAACTATCTCTTTCAGTATTTCAGTTTCCTTATTTGTAGCATAATTTACTATTTTTGGTAGTTTTTTCGGGTCCTGAACTTCCAGAGCCGTTTTGAGGCCCTAAACGACATTTTTTGGGAAAGAGGGGGCCAACATGGTTTTCAAAACCATTTTGGCCATTTTGAAATTTGTACTTCTTGGATATATCTTTCTAACAAGGTATTATGCATGTCAAATGAAGATCGTATGCCAAATTTACGACCTTGGGAAGTTGATGTACCAATTTACCCAAACGGGGTCCATAATTTGGCGCTTCATCTCCTGGGGTTAGGTTTTTGGATGTTTAGGGTTTTTCATTGTTTCTCATCAATAAATGGGCCTTCAAGTGTCATTGTAACATAGTTCAAAGGCATGTAGCCACCACATCTCTTCTCAGAGATAAGCTACCATCGCCCGAGCTAGTTTATTTCCATTTCTATTTGTAAGCATATTTCAGTATTTTACATTAATGAAATGAAGTATTATTTTTGTTGCATCTCTGTATTTATGGTTATCTCTATAATTTTTTGCGTTCTTGTTTAAATCTTGATCATTGCTGTGATGCTCGACTATTATAGCCCTCACAACCTCCTTGACCTGCCCTCAATACCCTGTGACATGCTACAACAAGCCTCCATAGCCCCGCGACAACATTGTTAAGGGTCTACCCATCTTCAAACGACCCTCAAGTAATTCCTCCTTGCCTTGGCCCTCTAGCACAACTCCTTCACCCTCCAACCAGCAACTCGACCACTTGAAATGGGCTTCAAAACACCCCCATGATGCCATCTCCTCTTCATTTTTTAGCCTCTAGTTGCTGCGGCCTAAACAATGTCTCTTTCTCTCCTCAACGAGCTATCTTATTGTGATGTGTTGCAAAAATGGATGTGTGAAATGAATCTCCAGTATCTTCTTTTCATACACATAAGAAGGGATCCTTGCAACATCCTTAATGTGCTTGTCCAGCTATCAAGAGGCTTACTAAACTTAAGTCGACCTTAACTCATTTGGTGCAAACCTACTCCATAACTTCAAAAATTCATATCTCCATTTCTACAACTCAGAATCAGATGATGTTCATTGCATCAGATTCATCTCAATGAGAGGTATCATACTCATCCATCACATGTTGAAATGTGCTCATGCTTTCATCCCAAATCACGATGGGTGCAAAATCCAAAGCTTGGGTTTCAAGCCCACAAGGCCACTTGTGGAGCTCCTTCCTCCAAACCCTCGATCCTCAAGGCTTGGAGTACATTCGAAGCTACAAAAGAAACACTCCTTCAGGGCGAGGGAGGTAATTCCAAGGCTAGGAAGTAACCATATCATCCTACGACACTAGCCCATCTGGCATCCATTAGCGAAACATACCATGTAGAATCAATCTGACAGTATCGGTAGTGCCTTTGCCTCATCTCATCTAAACCTGAAGATCCAAAACCTCCATAGGGCTTCTCCCTCTGAGGCTAGATTCCCTCTAAGGCTAGATTCCCTCAGAGTCTACACAATCTCCACTAGCTTAGTCCTGCAAGCACTCATCCTCCTGAATCAAATACCACTCATGAAAATCCCTCCAATCAGAGATGAAACATCACTATCTAATGAATACTCTAACCTTATAATTTTTAGTCCATCACATGAATCCATCTCGATCAACCTGATCTCATCCAAGCCAAAGAAACCCTTAAGTTGTCCCAACCATCCATGAAAAATCAACGAAAGTCCATGATAAAAAATCTTCCCTACAACAAACTCTTGTTCACCAGGCTCTCCACCAATCCACCATAACTACCATCTAATCTCACTACCAAGCCAGGAAAGATCACATTTCCATGTCTTCATCTGAACCCTCTGCTCCATGATCTAGACACCCACAACTCCATTTGAGTTGCTTCGATGTGCACACTCTGATTCCCTGCCCCTCAAAGTAGCTCAAATATGCTCTAATACCATGTTGAATTTCCACAATCTTGGGTCTAGGATAGAGTCTTAAAATATTTGACACTACCAAACCAAGAATCTAAACATAACTACTTTGCACAAAGAAATATAAACATTAGTAAATCACACATGCACAAAATATAGACAACTTTTTACAAATTTTAACCCAATCTTTGTTATATTAAACCAATATGAATAATACAACAAGCTAGGGCTCCTGTACCAGGGATAATGGCCCTCATACATCCACTAGTACAAGAATATAAACTGGGGCTTGGTGTCAATCCATCGACAACCAATCTACCCTCAACCATATAATTTGACCGTCTAGATGATGTAGATCTCCTCACAACTACCTTGGGCATACCCTGTACTTTCTCGATCCTTCGGCTTTTGATATGCAACTCCCGCCTCTATTAATGCTCCAAGTCCATATGGTCACTGAACCTTCGCTATCGAATTTTCTCACTAGTTTAACTCATCTAATCAACAACGTGAGTTGATTCAGTTTTCTTCCTTCTCAAAACTTGTGTAACTTTATTTTCTTGCTTGGTAGTCATGGTTTTATCTTGTTTAGGAATCCAAGTCAAGTTACAATCACAAACCATATGTCCAATGTTATGGCGTTTGAAGCATTCCAACTTGTTTATCAATTAGGAGGCATGGATTATTCTTGCAAAGTTTCTTTTAACAGGTTGATGAGGGCCATTATATTTGTCCTTGTTGTATTACCTACAATCCTTCGCCATGTGCACAAAATTTGTATAAGAATAGAAATACCCAAAAAATATACCTTGGTACTTAGAGGATGCAGCTTGCCTTGATGTACTTTCGAAGTCTTTTTGCCTCGTGATCCTTTGATGATATCCATTTCTTCTTACATTCTTGACACCTTCTGCACACCTTCTAGGAGTAGGGTTTCTTCCAAGGTTATCTTACTTAATATCCTTGATTTTTCTGGAACTAGGGGCATCATCATTTCTTCCAAGCTTCTCCACATCCATGTTGTTTTATGCATTAGGGTTGGCATCATTTTTACTTGAGGGTTCACTTGCATAACCAAGACCTTATTTATCAAGGGGGGATCTTTTATGACTGTGCATGTCATATAATTCTTTATAACTCTTCAAGTTCCTTTTCAGCAAGCCAACTTCTTTTCTTAGAGAATAAATTCCTTCTTTCATCTTCTCACAATATTCATCTTTCTTTTCTAGTTGATTCTCCATTTCTTCTTTCATCCTTATTGCTTCACTTGCTTGGACTTTAAGAAAAATGACCACTTATTTGAATTTGAATATCTCTTCATCCTTTTCCTTTAGTTGGAATGACATGGTATTTCTTTCCTTCTCTACTTAATTAACTTGTCCTTTGAGGAGGATAAGTTGTTCCTTCAAGTCCTTGTCTTTAGCTTCTTCAATTTGTTCCTTTTCTTTTTCTAACTAAGATTTTAGGAAAGTGACTTCTTCTATATACTACCCAATTTCTTCTTCAAATTTACTCAAGTCCTCATGTCTTTGTTCAAGATGGTTTAGCAAAATTTCTTCCCTTTTCTTTGCTTTATCCAACTGATTTGTCATGGATATGACTTCTTCATGATACCTTTTCTTGTTTTGATGTAATTTCTCCTTAAGCTTAGTGAGCACCTTATCTCTTTATTGTACTTGAATATTGAAGAGGTAAACTTCCTTCCTTGTCTTGTCAAGGTAATGATCACCATATTGTTCTTGCCTTTTGAGTTCCTCATTTTCTTTTTCAAGTTGCTTATTTCTTCTAGGGCAGCTACAAGCTTTGTCTTAAGATCTATTTCAACTTCTACTTCAAGAATTTCTTCATCATCATCTTCCTTTATACAATTGGTCCCTTCATTTTTTCTTTCATTTGTTTTCTTTGGTTCATCTTGATGCTCTTTGTCATCATCTTTTTTATCAGAGTTTATCACTGATAATCCTTTAGAGTGAAGATCTTGAAGCTTTTCCCAAATCTCTTTTGCTGATGAACATTTCTCCACTTTGACCTTTATAGGATTTGGTAGCACACTCAATATTTCTTTTATTGCTATTGCATTATGTTCCTTGGACTCTTCTTCTTCCATTGTTCTTCCAGTAACCATTGATTCCTAGACTTTGAAACCTTGAGCCATTAAGAAATTCTTCATTCTTGTCTTCCATATTTCAAATTTTCCATTGAACAATGGGGCTTTCCCAACTTTATTATCCACTAAGGAGGTGACACCTTCAAAGGATTTACAAGCCTTCTTCCTTGAATGTTCCATTTGTGATCTAAGGATCTACCATCAAGATGCTGGAAATAATGAGAGGGGGGTGAATCAATATTTATTTTAAAATTGTTACTTTAGCAGTTTAGATCACTTATAAAAATTACACACAATGAAAAATATAGAATAATAATTTTATTAATCAGAAATATCGAGGACTCCAATCCTCTGTTTACAATAAATCCAGTGCAATAATGTTTAGGGCTCCAACCCTATCTTCTTGAGTAATCCTATCCTCTAGGGCACTAATCCTGTTTTCTGGCACAAGATCCAACCTGATATTTTTGAGAAAACCTATCCTCTAGGGCACCAACCCTATCAATCTGATTCAACTCTTCAATGTAGGTTGAATGGTTCTTCAAGGCCTCCCAATTTTTTTTGCAACAAGCCTTGAAAATATCTTCAAATTAGCCTTCAACAAATGCCCTCATTTAGATCATCAATGATAACTTTATGATTCGCAAAAGGTGTCTCCACAACTCTTCATGTCACCCAAACAATATTCTTTAAGGTCACATCATGAGGACTTTAATAATGAATCATGATCTCAAGGGTTCCTTCAATATCAACTTAAGTTTTTAATAATTCTTTCCCAAGATGTCTTCATAATATCTTCACAATATCCTCAACAAGATTCTTGATGTCAACTTTAAAGGATTTTATCCTATACTCCTTCAAAAGTCTTCATTTAACAATGCTCAAGTTAACACAATTAGGTTCAAACCCCTGCACTCAAAAGATTCTCCAAGATTTAAAGTCAAGAAGTTTTCTTATTATAAGGCTACCAAAAATATCTTTAGTAAAGGCCCAAACATTACTCCAAGAAGCCTTTAAGTGCTTTATGGCTGCCCTCAATAAATCTTCAATGAAGCTGCTTAAGCCTGCTTCTGATTGTCCTCAATAAGCTCTTCAATAGGTCAACAAGTTCTTATCCAATTGCAACAAATAGAAACCCAACAAATTACAAAGTCTAATATTCAATAGCTGAAGCAAATGATCTTCAAATATGTGGCTCCACAGGTCTTCAACTCGTTCACTAGTCTATAGGTAAAATTTCCTTGTCATAGGTGTGATTTTAGGTACAGGTTTTCCACAAGCTTCAATTGATCTTGAAAGAATGGTTTCACAATATTTCACAAGTCTGCAATAATAAATCACTTCTGATCAACGATCCATTACAAGTCTATGAGCTTCCTAATGTTACAAACGATGTCTATAATGTAGCCTCCAAAAGGTGTTTGCTTTCAATCACAACAAGTTGAGAGATTTTCACAATAGATCGAAGTGATTTACCCTATAGGTATCTTCCTTGAAACATGAGAGATAGTTAATTCTAGAGTGAGTATGAAATAGATAAGTCAATCGTTTTGCAATGAACAACGTCCCTCAGGTTTGAAAAATGAGTATGGAATAACTTTGCGATGTATCTGCAATAAATACCAACCAAACGTTCTGCAATGAACAAATTCCCTTAGGTCCAAAAAATAATTTCTTCTACAAGATTGCAGAAAGAACAATTTTGAAATAGTCGTGTGATGAGTTTGCAATGGTCCATAGAAAAATCTTCAGATATACTCCTCGAGATGTGAACTATCTTCCTTTTTTTCTTCTTACCGAATTTAACTGCTTGATCCAATACCAAACTGGACAGTGATGACATGTATATATATAATGTTTTATCAAAGTTAAAAACCATTGAATCAAGGAGGACCAACATATTGGTTGACCTACATCAATTATATAATCTATTTATAATACGTGAGAAAATTCGTCCAATATTGTAACAACCCTGGTGAAAATTCAATGTAATAAAAGTTAAAAACAATAACCACGAATGAATGGGACACTTATTCCAAGCTAAATGTTGGGAAAGACTTCCCAAGGGGTGTTCAATTGGTTGTTTATGGCTAAGGAAATTGGCATAGGAAATGGCTAAGGCTTTAGAAAGGAAAACTGGCATTTTTGGTACATTTATTTATGAAAATAACGGAAATTAGGAGAAAAAGGAGGTAAAAGGTCACAGGTTTCATGTGAGGAGGAAAATGAAGGAAAATAATGGAAAATAAATAAAATAGAGGCCTCATCCATAAAAAGGCTTCCGAGGATTAGTTGGTAATGTCAGTTCAGTGTTGGAGCACTCTCATTACTCTCTCTCTCATACTCTTGGACATAGAGTTTTCTTGGAGCACTTTGGCATTGGAGCAAGAAAGGAAAAGAAGGGAAGAGAAAGCAAAGATCAAGATGGAAAAGGCAGGATCAAGCAGCTACAACAGGCTTCATTGCAAGTATAGACTTGCATGTGTATTTTCATTGCTAGATTTGGCATGCATGGGATTGCATGTGTTTCTTTTTTACCATGGCATGGGTTTTTCTAGGTGTGATAGTATTTCCAGCCTAGTCTTGCCATTTCCTGATAGATTTGATGAAGTGGGTTCTCTCATTTGGTTTATGTAGGATGGACGGATTGGATTCAAAGCCGGGTTGGGTGGATCTCCGAATTGACAAACACATGGTGTAATGGTCCCTGAACTAGACTAAGGATCATGAAGCCACTAGCCTAGTAACCCCCGAACTGGATTATGGGTTGTAGTAAAGCCATATTGTGTGCCTCAGTGGGCCTAGGAATTCTTTCCGGTGAATGGCGGGATATACGATAAAGCCAAGAGGTGGATTTTCTCTCCGTTGGGCCTAGTGATTCCGCAATAGAATGCAAGGTAAATCCTGGAGAGTATGTCTCGATGTAGGGCTTAATGATCCGTGGATCAGATTGTGGATGCACGGTAAAGCCTGAGAAACTAGGAGGCACTCAAATTCCTCACGGTGTAGACAAAAAACTCCGCTAGAATCCACATTGATTGGTGTTGTTGATGTGTTGTATTAGTCCCACATGCATGCTTGCAATATGGCACGAGGGTGATTAACTGAAGAGAGACTTGGCTAAGCCAATATATGGTCGGGTGGAACGTGGTAGTCCCATCGCCGGTTGGTTCATTGTATTCATTAATGGGAAATTCATTTCCTTGATTACCATGTTTAAATGTACTGATGTATATATGGATTTTGATGGCTGATATGTTTATTGTATTTTTGTTCCTATTATATTGGTTATATGTACATTTTATGACAACAACTATGTATGGCTCTCAACATCTTTTTACTTGTATATGAATGGATAATGTGTCTATGACCTAATAGATGAATATGCAACAAATGGAACGAGGAAACAATGGTTTACAACAATTCTCAAATAAGTATGAGATCCCTACACTTAACTCTGTTGTTTACACCTGTAGGTTACATATCGATGATATGTTTGACGAAATGTCTGTCATGGCTAGTAGGGGTCTGGTTAAGGTCTTGTTGAGCTTATTGCTCTTGATTCATTGTTTCCCTATACGTTTCTTGATTTTGAGCTATCACTCCATTACGGGCAGTGGCTTGGGCTTTAGGCCTGAAAAAGTGGCTTAAATCTCGGGGTCGCTGGCACAAAACATTCAATTTTGGTCCACATTCGCTGGCATGTAGGCCTATGAGAGCGATTTTAGGTCTCTGATTGCTCCCTTTCCCATAACATGAGAGTGACTATGGACTTAGAGGTCCAAAACAACAGTGGGACCCAGGGACATATTGTCTGAGTGTCTGATTTGTCTCCCAGGGGTTCTGTTGATGATGCTAGATGACTGTGTGTGATGTTCCGTCGATTCCACTTCCTTAAGATCACCTAGGAGGTCGAATCTAATCATAGTAGCCTCTTGTCTCATGTTTACCCTAGTTGCATGTTTACTTGGGTGGATTAAGCTTTTATGTAATTGATCAACATTTTATTTTTGTGGACAAGGATTTTAAATATGCAACATTGTGTTAATACATTTATCTTTTCATTTAATATGTAATATGTTGCTTGATATTAGACTTTTGTGATCCAAATCGCCCCTCATTAATAATAATTTCTTTAATAATACCCCTTACAATAATAATAATAATAAGAAAAATAATAATTCTCCTAACCTATGTAATAATGTGAATAATATCACTCCTAACAATAATAATACATGTATTTTTAATTTTAATTATTATATTAATAATAATGTCATTATTAATCATGACAAAATATTTAATATTAATAATAAAAATAATTTTGATGATAAGATTATTAGTAATAACAATAATAATAAATCTTCTCAATCCTTTTTATAAAATGTTATTAATCTTTCTAGTATAGATTTGGATCCTATTGTTTTTCGCCTCTTAAATAAAGGGCTTAATTTTTCCCTTGTCCCTAAAAAGGTTCCTATAGATGACATTATTTGTAATATTGATTATGGAATTAGAAATCTTCCATATAATGTCAAGGAAGTTATAAGGCAAGACTACGCTATTTTGCTTAGGAAAGCAAAACCTCCTAAAAACAACATTAGCAAAAATGAGTTTCTTGCCCTTAAAGCCTTAAGGGGTAACCCTGACATTGTCATCCTAAAGGAAGATAAAGGTGGGGTAGTTGTGATTTTAGATAAGGTTGATTATGTAAACAAAATGTTTGATCAAATTTATAATAGTGGTAGTCACGTTAAACTCATTAAGAATCCCATCAAAAAAGTTTCAAAAGAAGTTGTGTGTGCCCTAAAATCTAATAATGCTCTTAATCATCTTAGAAAAAAGCTTATTGAAAGAAACCCTCTCACCCCTAGAATTTATGGCCTTTCGAAGATTCATAAAAGCGGGATCCCCCTAAGACCTGTTGTTAACATAATATGTGGACTCCACTTCCTTTGTTAGAGAATTGAAAGATATAAGGCTTTACCCAGGGGATTTGTTATATATATTCAACGTTGTTTCCCTTTATACAAAAATCCTTATTCAAGAGGCCATTGCTATCATAAATCAGATCATCGATGATGAAACTGCCAAATTTTTTAGTTCTTGCCTTACCTCTACTTTTTCAGCCTCCACGGTGAGTTCTATGAACAAAACTGTGGGGTTGCAATGGGTTCTCCTCTTTCCTCAGACCCCTATTGTTGCCAACCTTTTCATGGAATATTTTGAGACCAAAGCACTGACCTCTGCTTGATTCTGCCCTAAATGTTGGAAGAAATTTGTTGACTATGCCTGTGTCGTCTGGCCCCATGGTCGTGAAAAATTAGATTTGTTTCTTAATCATCTCAATTCCTAATCTGACTCCATCAAATTCATGATGGAAGTTGAAGTTAATGGTTTCCTTCCCTTTCTTGATATTCTTCTCTCTAGAATGGAGGATGGTTTCGTTGCTCACCAAGACTTTTGAAAGAAAACTCACATGAAACAATATCTTCATGCTAGCTCTCATCATTTCCTGACGCAAAAATTCGGAGTTCTTAACACCCTTGCTCCCCGTGCACCTAGGATTTCTGATGAAAATCACTTAGGAGAGGAAAAATCTCATTTTTTAAAAGTTTTTGAAAATAATGGCTATAACAGGCATCATTGTCTTAGAGCTTTTCAAAGAGTCAGTAAAGAATGAAAGATTAAACCTGCTCAAGTCAATCAAGTCTCTAATGTGCAACTTCCTTTCATCCAGGGGACTACTGATAAGATTGCTCATATTATAAAAAAGAATAGAGTTTCTTCTACTTTCAAACCATATTACCATTAGGAATTCCCTTAGATCTGTTACGGACCCTATAATCCCTAAGGAGATGAAAGGAGTCTACTCAATCCCTTGTTCCCGTGGGATTCCCTACATTGGGGATGCTAGTCGCTCCATTAACCAAAGAATCCAAGTGATCCAAGTGGATATTGGTGGCCACCCACCAATTCCACATGGACCCCCATCATTGTTTCTTTTAGTTTTTTAGTTTCCTTAATTGTAACACAATTTACTATTTTTAGCAGTTTTTCGGGTCTTGAACTTCTAGAGCTGTTTTGAGGCCCTAAACGACGTTTTGGGAAAAATGGGAGCAACATAGGTGCATGGACTACTTTTCCTCATCCCGAAGTTGTATTCCTTAGATACATATTTATAACGAGGTATTGTGCACGTCAAACATAGATCGTATGCCAAAGTTACGACCCTCGGAAGTTGATGTACCAATTTACCCAAAACGAGGCCCATAGTTGGCGCTTCATCTCCTAGGGTTAGGTTTTTGGATGTTTAGGGTTTCCAATTGTTTCTCAACAATAAATGGGCCTTCGAGCCTCATTGTAAGACAGATCAAAGGCATGTATCCGCCACATCTCTCCTAAGAGATAAGCTACCATCGCCCGAGCTAGTTTATTTCCAATTCTGTTTGTAAGCATATTTCAATATTTTACATTAATGAAATGAAGTATTATTTCTGTTGCATCTCTGTATTTATGGTTATCTTTGTAACTTGTTGTCTTCCTGTTTAAATCTTGATCATTGGTATCAGAGCGGTCTTCTCTTTCATTGTTTTTCTTTGCATGTCCCCAACGAGGTCGAGATATAAGGAGTTAGGGCTTGAACTGGTCGAACCTTTGCAAGACCAACCTCGCAATCTCGACGACCTCCCATGGAAGATGAAAAGAAATACGAGGGGGCAGGAGATCCCATCAAAATCTTGCTCAAGGAAGCCCTCGAGTGACAAAGGAACGCGATGATGGACAACTTTGCCCAAATCCTTTAACAACTACCCAGGGGCGACACATCTACTTCCAATAGCTACTCTGGAAGCGCCATACGCTTTAAGGTACAAGTTAACTTTGACATTCCCATATTTGAGGGTCCGATAGATGCAGACATTGTAGATAAATGGTTAAATCTGTTAGAAGGGTATTTTTCTGTTCATGATTTTTTCGACCGGGAAAAGATTACTTTTGCTCTTCTCAAACCACCCCACACGTCAAGGACTGGTGGGAAACCTACTGCAAGCAGAAGGACGAAAGTATGACCTCACTATTTTCAGCCACACCCACTTGGAATTCATTTTGAAGTGTCATCAAGGAGAAGTACTACCTTGTGAGAAGCTCTGAGGATAAATACATAAAGTGGACCACGCTGCGGTAGGGAAGGGACCAAGCCGTGCTGGAGTTTACCAATATTTTTCATACCCTTCGCACAAAGTTGGGTATCAAGGGTTCTAAGCTGCATTTGGTACTCAAATACCGTGGCTACCTACACAGGTACATCCATGATGAGATGGAGTTCCTGGACATCTTCTCGCTTGGCACGATGTACCAATACATTGTCAAGATCGAGCAGAAGTTTAAACAGAAGAAGCGAGACTTTGGATCTGCAAATCCAAAGCAAGGAAAAGGTGCCTCCAAATCGCTGAATAGAGGACAAAGCCAAGGCGGGGTGGCCCAAGACAACCTGCTAAATCCACAAGCAAAGAACAACACTGTGAAGCTGAAGAAGGACATGTGAAAGTGGTGTGAGTTCCATAAGAGCTCCACTCACAAAACAAGTGAGTGTGGGCCAAGCAGTCACTGGTGGCTGAGCTAAAGTCTTCGAAATCAGATGCATGTTTTGACTTTGAGTTAGAACTCGATAAGGGGAATGACAAAGGGAAGCATATTATCGATGCAGAGCCCAATGCCACTGTTGCCACCACAAAGATCCAGAAAGAGGAACTCGAAGATCCAGAGGAGGAAGAGCACCTCTTCCACTCCCAGATGTGGGTAAAGGGCTCCCCGCTACAGTTCATTATCGATAGCGAGAGCCAAAAGAAACTCATTTCGAAAGAGGTCATGAAGCAGCTGGGCTTACAACCGTACACCATCGGGTGGCTTCACCAAGGACAAGATCTTCGCATGAGTCAACAATGTCGCCTTCCATACAACATCAAGCCCTTCATGGATGAGGTATTCTCCCCTTGATGTTTGTGATGTATTATTAGGCCAACCATACTTGTGGAAGAGATATTTGTGTATGAGTCAAGGCCTCGTGCTATTATTGTTACTTTGAGAAATAAGTTGTACATGATACCAAAGGTAGCATTGCCTACTGCCATCTCTTTGGTTACTGCACAATGTAGTAAGCTCATTTTCAAAACTGGGAAATTTGTTTTCCTGATGATACGCCCTCAAGGAAAGAAGAAGATGGTGGCCACCATCTCCAGATAGGGCCCTTTCGCACGAAAACTATAGATGGACAAGGTCGTGGAGGAGTACGAGGACATCTTCACCTCCCCTGCAGGGGTTCCTCTGCATTGTCAAGTCAAGCACTCCATCGATCTGACCTAGGTGCGCCGCTACCCAATGGACCAATTTATCAGCGCTCTGTTCAAAGGAATGATGAAATCAAGAGGTAGATTCAGGAGCTGCTGCAGAAAGGTCACATCCGACTGAGTTCATCACCCTGTGGGATCCCGATCGTGTTGGTACAGAAGAAGGATGGGACTTGGAGACTCTGTATTGACTATTGGGCACTGAACAAGATCACTGTTCAGAATAGGTACCCGATCCCACAGATTGATGACCTTCTGGACCAACTAAAGGGGGGAAAATATTTCAGCAAGATCGATTTGAAGTCAGGATATCACCAGTACCAATCAAACCCTCCGATGTGTGGACGATTTCTTTTAAAGCCAAGGAGGTCCTTTTCAAATGGTTGGTTATGCCTTTCGGGTTGATGAATGCTCCTACAACCTTCATGAGGCTAATGGATGGCATCTTATGGCCATTCACCAGCTCATTTGTAGTGGTATACTTGGATGACATCCTGATCTTCAGGCAGAGTTGGGAAGAACACCTCCACCACATTCGACAGGTTCTCCAAACGCTGCGGAAACACATGTTTTGTGCCAATATGGAGAAATGCACTTTTGACATGACCCAAGTTCAGTATTTGGGATACATTATTGATGAACAGGGGGTGCATGTGGATCCAACCAAGATCCAAGTCATTTGGGATTGGCCATCTCCAACCAATCTGACATAGCTCTGCAACTTTCTGGGTCTTGCTGACTTCTACCACAGGTTCGTGTTGGGATTTTCTCATATCACTTGGCCCTTGAGTCAAGTCACCAAGGGAGGAGAAAAAGCAAAATTCTTTTGGTCTGAATCTCAACAGAATTCATTCACAGAGTTGAAACATCGCCTCTTCTTGACATCAGTGCTCACATTACCAGACTTGCAACAACCATTTGAGATCGAGAGAGATGCCTCTAGCTATGCTATTGGGGAAGTCTTTGCTCAACACGAGGATCTAGTGGAATATCATAGTGAGACACTTTCAGACACAGTCCGGAAGTATCCCACTTACGATAAAGAGATGTATTCCATTGTGTAAGCCTACCGACAATGGAAGCATTACATTTTGGGGAAGGAAACGGTCATCTACATAGACCACCGACCCCCGCAGTTCATATACACCCAAGGGAAGTTGCAGAATGATCACCATAAAAGTGGTCCACATACCTACAACGGTTCCATTTGAATATCAAGTATAAGAAGGGAAACACCAATAATGTTGTAGATTTCCTCAGTCTACCATCGATCATGGTGTTAACCACCATGCTCAACTCTTGTGGGCACGAGACTTCTGATTGGCCACTTCTCTACAAAAGTGACCCAGAATTTGGCCACACATACTAGACACTTTTGGAGGGTCAACATGTTCTAGATTTTCACCTCGAGGATGCCTTGTTATGCCACCTGGGTCACCTTTGTGTTCCTTCAAGCGAGTGTGCCAAGACGATTTGGGAAGACACTACATTCAAGCTGTTGGGCATTTCGGGGTCGAGAAAACGGTGGTAGTACTGCAAAAGTATTTCTATTGGCCGAACCTCGACAAGATGTCGAGAAGTACATCCAAACTGACCATCAAGAAGCAAGGCCTCTATACTCTGCTGCCTACCCTAAACTGACCATCAAGAAGCAAGGCCTCTATACTCTGCTGCCTACCCCTAGTCGACCTTGGGAATCCATCTTCATGGATTACATATTGGGCCTTCCTTCTGCTAAGCATGGAAATCACTGTGTTTTTGTGGTCATTGGTAGGTTCTTGAAGATGGCCATTATGGCGGCTTGCAAGAAGAATATCACAGTAGAAGGCACTACTAAACTCTTCTTTGAACGAGTGTGGGTACACTTTGGGATCCCACAGTCTATCATCTCAGATCGGGACAACAGGTTCATCAATACATTTTGGTCCAGTCTCTGGTTGATGCTGGACACCAAATTCACTAAGTCCACAACCTTCCATCCCCAAACTGATGGACAAACAGAGGTTTCCAACAGGATGATCATACACATTCTGCACATGTACAACTCAAATCATCCATGCACATGGGATGAGAGCCTCCCCTATGTTCAACACAGCTATAATCGGGCTCTCCACAGCTCGACTGGCCACAACCCTTTTCAGGTGGGCTTGGTATTCCAGCCACTATGTCCCATTGATGTGGCCATGCCATTTGCAACTGCTCAGCCATATTTGGCTCATGTCCAATCTGAAACAAATAAGGCAAACAACTTCATTGAGCACATCCAACATATCCGCCAACAAATCCATGACATTATGGAGAAATCAAATTCCAAGTACAAGCAGTGACATGATCAACATCAAGTACCACACAAGTTTCAGGTGGGCGATAGAGTCTGGTTGCATTTGCAAAATGAACACCTTACCAGAGCCAATCGGAAACTTAGACCACTCTGATATGGTCCTTACACCATTACCATGGCTGTGGGAGACAATGCATTTGAGCTCAACATTCCCCCATTCCTTAGCTTGCACACAGTGTTCAATGTGGACCACCTTAGGCCATACTTTCCACCATTACTAAACACATCCGAAATTGCAAAACAACTCACACCAACAGAGTTAAATCCATATTGCATGGCACAAGCTGCAACTGATTGGATCATGGACACACAGATCAATCACACTCACCAACAGAAGATCCAACTCTATCGAGTTGTCAAAGCAGGCCAACTCCTTCACGAGGGCAAGTGGCTCACTAGGGACCAAGTTCAGCAGAAGTTTCCTCATCTTTGTAAATTGTTGCGTTCCTGTTTAAATACAGATCACCAAGAGCATGATGTAGACATTAAGCACAATCATTCTCGTTTGTCAGCTTTAGCTGAACATGTATAGAAATCCAACCACCATGTCTTCATTGAGGATTCCCAAATCATTGCGAAGGTTGATCACTTCCATCATAGGAAGCTACGAGAAGCCATTGAAATTGAGAAGAATTCCATTAATTTTAAGATGGACGAAGGTTGGAAATTACGCAGGAGTTGGATTCCCGCTCTCTCTTCTTGATTATATATATATATATATTATATATATATTTATTATATATATATTATATATATATATATATATATAAGTTCATTTCATTTGTTTTTATTTTCAATTTATTATTTTATTTGACTTTATTTACTTAACTATTTTTTTCAAATCCTTGTTTACTTTCATATTATGATACTTCTGATATTTTAATGTAATAATATTTCAACTCCTTGTTTAATAATTTTAAAACTAATGGTTGAAGAATATTAAACTTATATTTTAAATAGTCGTATATAAACATATAACTCTTAATGAAATATTAATTTAACATAAATAAATAAATGAATATATATAAATAAATAATTAAATGAATATAATATAAATAAATAAACAAACAAACAAACAAAATGGTTAATTCACTAACTAACTCTTAACGATTAATTCCTAACAACTAATTCATAACGGCTAATCCCTAGGGCTAACTCTGGAACCAAATGCATCTTTACTATTTAAACTTCTTGATAGATAGATTTTTTCACCTTTGTCTCGAGGATGAACCACATTATATGGTTTGAAACATCGACCATAACTTAATGATGTGATTAATTCGAAAGACAATCTCATAATGTAATATGTTCATGAATGTTTTTTACTAGGATTGGGGTTATAACTTTAAGTGATTAAGGTATCATTAGGATTAGGGTTTTTTAATAATATTAGAGCTTAGGTTTTAAACAAAATTAGGGTTATGGTTTCATCAAGGTGACAACACTGTTAGGGGTATGGTTTCATCATCTAGGATTTAATTATCTAGGATTTCATCATCTTTATGCTTCTAGGGTAGTGTTAAATATTTAGCATATGCATTTGGGACTTAGGGTAGAAAGGTTAGGTTTTCAATAAAGCTAGGGTCATCATTGTCATGGACTTATTAGGATTAGGGCTAGAAGGACAAGGGGTTGTCTAACATAGACCTAGGGCTGTTCAAGGTAAGGGTTTTTATGCACTTCAGATTAGGACATTATTAGGGTTTTAACCATCTTCAACAATGCCATATTGACATCAATGACCACTTTGACCAACAATATTAAGGATTATAATTTTAGTTCCAGTTTCACCCATTGTTGTACTCCTTTGAGTCATTCCTACTTTTTCTATTCATATTCATCTTGTAGTTGTCTTTGATTAACTTTGCCCCTTTCAACTAAGACTAGGGAGACCTAGGAAGACTACTTCTATTATGTAATCTAGATGGTCAATAATGAAATTATCTACAATAGGAAAATATTCTCAACCTACAAACCTATTATTTATGTTCCAGAAGTTGTCAATATATTGAGAATAAGGATGTGTTCCTCATCCTAAACTTGCCTCTAAATCCCTTGTAGGCATTAATCTGCGCTAGGGTGTTCTTCTAATTCCTATATTCAATATTCATGCTTGGAGAGCCTACAAAAAAAAATTATATTGGGGAAAGGGCAAGATCTATACCACATTATGATGGGAAAGGAGGAATTAGAGGTTCCTAGATGAAAATGAAAGGTGGGAAGTCAAGCACTGGCACACCACGAAATTTTCCTCAATGGGATTAAGAAAACCATGTGTATTGGTGACCATATAGAAGTTAACAAGATAGAGAGAATACATTGAAATTTTGAATGATAGGGATTTGAATTTACCAAAACATTGAGAAAGCCAAAAATTGATATAGGGATTGGGAACCCCTCATTGCAAAATATTGGATAGAAGCAAGCTAGAGTGAAGGAGCAACTAGAAATTATAGAGAAGAGGATGCCAAATTTATTAGAGCAGAGACAACAATTTTCGAGGGTTTCACACTTAGAGTATTCATCCCACTCGTTAACCATGAGAAGAGACTCAATGAGCGATAAAAGAACATGTGGGTATTCATAATGGAGCTAAGCGCGACAATCTTACAACAAACTGAATCAATTTGGTAGTAGCACACAATGGATTAATACCACCCAAAATAATCATGTTGAATTGGGACAATGTAAATGGAAAGGTAGAATTTAGATAGGGGAAGATACCAAACATGTACCAATAAGAAGATGGGCTATGATATGAAGTAACAATTGTCTGATTGGTGACGAGGGAATCTGACGATTCTTGAAAGTGGGGTGATGACATATATAAAAACCAATTTTTATAATTATGTATAATAATTAAAAGTCAAAGGAAATTGGAATTCATATTTCCCATATGAAGTGACTAGATTGCCTCATGGAATGGCAATTGCTTCTTTTTCCAAGGTGTCAGCACAATCATTGTGTTTCCTTAGGATGTGAAAAATTTGAAACTCATCAAATTTCTCAAGTTCTTGTTGGATGCTCGCATAATTTGTAGCCAACTATTGTATATGAGCGTTTGATTTGTAATATTGTATTACTTTGATTATAATCTTTGACTCTTCGAAAACTAATAACTTTGTGATGTGCTTCTTGCTTATTAAATGAAGCTGTGTAAACAAAGCAAGGCATTCCACTTGATTATTGGTTATACATCCTAATCCCCACGGGAAGTCAAAAACCTTTGTTGCATTTGATTTTTACAAAGTCCCACATGCTCCCACTTCCCCTTATTTTAAAAGGACATAGGGATGAACTTTGAAGCACTTATTTGTGTGGATCGCAAGACCATCAATCCAATCTCTCTAAATGCAATCACACATTCAACCACAACCTCAAAAAATCCTCCTAACTTCTAAAGTAAACACCCCTCACAATGATTGAATTTTCTCCACTAATAAAAAACTCTTAAATTCTCACCGTTTAATTCAACTCCTTTTTGACAACTTTCATAACTATTACATTGCCTCCTATAAGAGTACTATATCCCAATATTAAAAATGTTTATGAAAGAGCCTATGACCGGGGTGCTTTATGTTTTTTCTAAACCCATGATCACTGGGTAAATTTTTCCCTTTATTGCACCTTTTTATTTTGGTTTCCATTAATTAAGGATGGAATAAATCATTACCATGAATATTTATTTTTTTAACAAAGGATTTGAATGTTGATGTACGGACTAAAATGATTGAAGAATATTTTTTTTCAAAAACTCTATAATTGAAGTAAAGGTTTTTTAACTTAGTAGACTTTTGTTTTTGATATTTTGGGGTGGGTTTTGATTCGAAAGGCAAAAGGTTTTGTAAAGCCATTTGTAACTTGTCAATATAAATATGATACACCAGTATGTCATGGGTATAGGCAAATAATTGCCAACAAGTAATTGCATTGTGGTATGATTCAACCTTTAATGTTCAAGGATACAATGAAGTAGTGTTGATGTGTTTCATTAACATAGGTGCCCAAAATGGGCATACACACAAAGCGTTGTGTTGTGTTGTGGCTTGGCTTTGCTTTGCTGCTCAAGTGACTTAGCGCTCTCCCAAAGCATCGATGCTCCCAAACAGAGACATACCTATGCTGCTCTCCCATTCAATCCTCCTTTTATATAAAAAGCATGGATGCTTTCTCTCATATACATAGTGTTCATTAAGGGGAGGTTCCGTGTGGACAAATATTGCACAGTACAGTACAATACAATTTGTCATCGTCTTGTCCTCTTCTCCCCCTCAATCAATACAATACAAGCAAACAAACAGTTAAAAATGGGCATCGCTGATTTATTATGATATGTCACCATAAGTCTAAAATTGATCATCGCTGATTTATTATGATATGTCACCATAAGTCTAAAATTGATCGTAGAATTGACAGTTAAGAAATGGGCAATTGTTGTCATTACCTGGAATGGAATCAGATTATAGAATGAATATATGGATGCGTCGCCAGCTCACCTGCAGGTGCACGCTCTTATCATTTTCCGTGAGTTTTTTTTTTCAAATTGATTTTTGGTAAAAGTTAGACATGTTTTTGTTCGAAGAATCACTGCACTTCTATGGAATCTGTAATTTCCACCCTAGGGATCCTAGTTACTAGGTTGTAATGTTTACCAATATTTGCGAGTTAATGGGTTGTAATGTTTACCAATATTTGGGGGTTTTGGTGTAACAGCAAACCTCCACATGGTATCAGAGCTTGGACCCAGGTTCGATTCCCCCGAGCTGAGTTTGAGGGGGGTGTTGGAAGAATCACTGCACCTCTATAGAATCCGTAATTTCTACCCTGGGGATCCTAGTTACTGGCTTGTAATGTTTACCAACAACCTGCGGGTTGGGGTTTTGGTGTAACGGCAAATGTTTACCAACAACCTGCGCCTGCGGGTTGGGGTTTGGTGCAATGGCAAATGTTTACCAACGGCAAATGTTTACCAACAACCTGCGGGTTGGGGTTTTGGTGTAACGGCAAATGTTTACCAACAACCTGCGAGTTTTGGTGTAACCGCAAACCAAATGTTTACCAACAACCTGCGGGTTGGGGTTTGGTGCAATGGCAAATGTTTACCAACGACAAATGTTTACCAACAACCTGCGGGTTGGGGTTTTGGTGTAACGGCAAATGTTTACCAACAACCTGCGAGTTTTGGTGTAACCGCAAACCAAATGTTTACCAACAACCTGCGGGTTGGGGTTTGGTGCAATGGCAAATGTTTACCAACGGCAAATGTTTACCAACAACCTGCGGGTTGGGGTTTTGGTGTAACGGCAAATGTTTACCAACAACCTGCGAGTTTTGGTGTAACCGCAAAGCAACCCGCAGGTCTTGGTAAATATTACAACCCAGTAACTAGGATCCCCAGGGTGGAAATTACGGATTCCATAGAGGTGCGGTGATTCTTCCAACAACCCCAGCAGCTGATGCTAATTTTGAAACTTTTATATATTTTCATAATAATAATTTCCTACTTACAGCTCAATGATGTGAATAATTTCTGGTCAATGAAAATGCATGCATTTAGGTGTAAAGTTGATGGTATACAGTCTGCTTGTTTGGAAGAATGATGTAAAGATTGAATCCATTTAACTGCTGTTTTAAATGGAAAGTGTCTGATATCATTAAAACTGAGTCTAGTCTATATTTTCTTCATTTTAAGTTTCAATGAGTTGACCTCTTTGAATACGACAGACATCCTACAATATATATATATATATATATGAGAGAGAGATATAGAGTTGTAATCAGTTTATTAATTAATCAAAATTTAGGAAAATCTTTTTAATTTATAATAAAATTATTATAAATATATATATTATTATATATATATATATATTTTATATTTTAATAAAATTTATTTATTCTTTTTATAGGTTAATGTCATTTTAATGAGAATTTTAAGTGGGTGTAACTTTGGTCTTTTATGTCATTGTAGTGACATATAGGATCATTGTGGTGGTACCTTATCAAATTTTTTTAATTTTTTTTTTCACTATTTGCTATGTTAAATTTTAATGTTGGGTTTCTTATTCTGTTTATGTATTAGTGCTTAGTGCTGTTAACATAATGTTAAAATTAATGTAGAAATGTATTCTTGGAGAAAGTTAGTTCATTAGTTAAGTGTAAGATTTAAATTAGAATTTAGTTCTTATATCTTAGTCTCTCTTATTTGCATGTAAATTATTTATTCATAAACTATTTATTCATAGTGATTAATGTGATTAATGATAAAAGTTTAAAGTATTCTACCAAAAGCAATCAATGTCCAGTGAAAAAATTTCTTCACCTGTTACTCAGTTTAATGAATATATCATGTTTCTTCTATTTTTAACAACATGATATCATAGCTCCAGGGTTGAGCGAGTCAAAGCCAATGTGAGTGGCTGGGGCAGGATTGTTGTCCTTAGTGATACGTGAGGTGAAATTTGAACCACCCTTATTTTTTGGTCAACCGTAGCGCTGCCCTATGTTGTGATGCAGATCTGCGCTGTTCTCTTCAACGCGGTCGGTCAGCATGACCATGCTGTGAAGACACCCGCGTTGTTTAGGGACGCTGCCCTATGTTGTGATGCAGATCTGCGCTGTTCTCTTCAACGCGGTCGGTCAGCATGACCATGCTGTGAAGACACCCGCGTTGTTTAGGGACGATGTGGAGGTTGGCTGCCTCGACGATGTGGACTGCTTGACTTTTTAGGCGAGTGCTATTTCATGGACTATAGCATCATTAATGCTATAGTCTTTACACTCTTTACAGGAATGCATATTCATGCATCACCTTGTTCCAGCGATGCCTTTCTGCCCGAGTTTGACTTCATCGGTGTTCCTGCCCGATTCCAGTTGGTCTTAATTACTTATCTAACTCAACCCACGCATTAACGATGCTCCTAAGTAACAGGGTACCTTCCGCGCGCACAAGGTAGATTGCGACGTTTTTCCTTTTCGGAAAGATGCGAGTCCAATATGTTCATCGAATGTGGAATTTGATATTAACGTTCTTAAATACACAGAATAAGAGTAAAAAAGAGCAGGAAAGGCACTCCGGATTTTTCATAAGGTAGCATTTACATTATGCTTTGACGTTAAATTCGTCTTTTAACATCATGACATACATTATGCTGATGTTAAATTCGTTGTTTCACATCATGGCATTGTTTAAAGTCTAAGAAATGGAATTTGTGAATTAAAACTGTTTTGTAATGTTTTTTTCTTAAGATATTATTACTTGAGCATTATTTTTTAGACCGTTATAGAAAAGTTTTAGTTAGATTTAGATGATTTAGATTCTTATGCCGTAAAAAGTTATAAAAAGTTGAGTTTTTTTTATTATGTATTGTTTATTATTAGTGAATTTTGTTTTAAATAGATATATTTGATTTATTTTTTATTTTTTTTATGGAGGAAAATTTTTATGTCTATTTCAATCTCTTTTATGAAGTAATTTATTAGGTTTTCAAATTTTTATAATAAAAGTTTTGAAAATGTAATAACTATTTTTAACTTTGTTAATTGAACATAATGAGAATCATGATTACAATTTCTAAACTCATCAAGTCACCACTTAAAGGCTTAAAGTCAAAACTTTGGCAACATTAATGACCACGATCTTTACACTATTTTGTTCATTACCATAATCATTTAATTACAGTTTACTAGAGGTCAAAGGTGTCTTGCTTAGTCACATGGAAATAATTTTATACAAAGATATTAGAAGTGACTTGTGACGTTTGCAGTTACCATTAATTTGGTTGACCAATGAATTGGTTCATTTATTCTTGCACGAAGTTTATGTTGTGTTTAAAGAACAAACATTTATCTATAGGGTCTCCACTTAGTCAATTTGTATCATAGCACTTCATTTGCTAAGATAATCTAATTAGATATAGACAAAACCTTCCAAAATTCTTTTGTTAAATATCTCTCCAAATATATCTTTCTAATAAAAATAGGCCATATTTTTAATAGATGTCCCTTATTTTCATGAAATACCTATTTTTACATCCACCCCCATCCTCCCTTCCCCCATAGCTATCATAAATTGACTCCATTTTTCACAATTTGAAAACCTCCATTATGAATAGCATGATAAGATATTGGTCAATGAGGTGAAGCCCCCACGCCTTTATCGTTACCAATAGTCAAGTCTTATTTTTCTTCTAATGATTCATATCTTCATAATCACAAGGAATAATTTGGCATTTACTTAATTGTGGTGAAACAACATCTTTCCTAACAGCTTCAATGTCTATAATTGGAGATAATTTCCAAAGATTTCACCCTTATGATCTCTTTACATAGCAATTGTTGTTATATCTTCTATGACCAAATAGCTCTTCTTTTGTAGCGAAATCTATGAGAGGTTCTCTCTTCTTCAGAGCATTATTGTAACAACTTTTGTAGCAACATAAATCTATGTAATATAATAGAATCAATGCCTAAATCACTAGAATTTAATTAGATATGCATGATAACTGACTACAAAATGGATGTTCATGCATCAAACTGCCTTGGGTGGAAATTTGATCATTTTGCTCAAAAGGAAGGCTAACAAAAATTCCAAACTAGACATCCTCCTATACGCATCTCTATTGCTAACATACATAAAATTTCTTTAATTATTGACATAACATTGTTATGAATCTTCCCCACCTTTTAGCATTGTCAGAATTGTTGTGTTGGCATTGATGTCAACCTCATTGTTATCTTGGCATTAATGTCAAACTCAGTGAATCGGATATTGTTGGGCAAAGTATTGTTGTTATGTCAGAAGTTATCTTTCACGTGAAAAACTATGAAGACCAAGGGGAGTGTGTTGGTATGTGACGTCATGAGTTGAAAATCATAATAGTATAAAGATAAGTGAAGAATCTTCAAAATATGATGACTATGATAGTTAGATATATGATTTAAATGGCCTAGATTTGAAGCCATTTTCCGCCAGGAAATCAAATCATATACTCATGTATACTACATGGTTGGATAGTCCTCATAGAGACCTTTCCAATGGTATACAACAGCTAGAAAATATCCCAAGGGATCAAAAGTTATAACAATATTGAATTTGGCAAGTTTCTAGGGCCTCAAGGTTCCATATGCAAATAGAAGGCACAAGATGGAACATTTCCCATTTGTTGTTAGACAAGTTATTGTTCATGCCACAACATTTTCTCATTGGAATGTTGTATTGGTTATGTTGATGTGGGGCAATAGATTGAGTTGGTGGATGGAGAAATTCCCATCGAAAGATGTGATGAATCGTCGCTTGCATCGTGGAGGTTGATGTTGCAAGTTACAATTTAGTGAATGGCACAATGATAGATGAAGGTCGCAAGATAGATTGAAAAGTGACAAAATCTTGTAGATGAAAAATCCCCCCAACATGGGATAATGTTTTTAATGCCAATTTCACACCTAGGAACATTTTTTAGTTAACAAAGATTTTGGTCACAAAACACAGGTCCTCGAGGTTCCCCTTCATACTTGATGACTTGGGAAGCAAGGCATGTGGCACTCACCTTTTGGTTGATAGTGATGAATTGGTTAGTGATGTTGCAGTGACGTGATAGGGTTGATAATATGGCACTCCATATAAGTGACACGTGGAAATAATATTCAACAATTTTAGGTATCTAAGTAGGCCTTTTCCAGATGACATGTCGCTCCACTCTCAGGGTGACACGTGGTAGTGTGATGATGCAACATGATGTCATTTCGCAGGAATAAAAATGTTTGTAGAGGTTATTGTTTTGGAGTTTTTCATAGTAGAAGGATCCTAGGAGATGAAAATATGGTCATCAACAAACATGGAAATTCACAGCCCACTATAGTGAGTCTAAGGCTCCTAAAGCTTTAAGTCTTAGAATCTCCCATGATTGACGAGACCCAGGAGACAAAAGAATTTCCCCGCACTCTCATTTGACGAGAATCTTGTGCCCAATATCACTTTGGCTTACAAAGGCACAAGGGATGGCATGATGGTGCAATCGAGCATGGTCTTAAACCCTAGATCATATACAACCAAGCATCCAAATCCTAGGGAAGAGTATATTGGCACGATAAGGTGTGTGGTATCTCTGTCAAGTGCACAATTGATCCAACTTTGAATGAGGAATGATCTAACAATTTATATTCAATGAAGGCCATCAACAAGATTTGCACCAAGGGTGCATTTGGAGGGCTTTCTCCATGATAAAGTAAATTGGGCTAAATAATGATTGTTAAAAAATGTTTTTTTTTCAATTGATTGTTAATGTTATTTGGTAGAATGTACCAAAGTTAGAGGCACAACCATGAATGGTAAATTCATAGACAAGCACCAAAACACAACACAGTGAAATGGAGATGCAATGCAAACCAATACAAGACTTCAATGGAGTAGGTGGTAATGATGGCTTCAGTTATGAGTCCTACTCATAGAGAAATGTATTATAAACAGAAAGTGCATCCTTGAAGCCAAGTAATTGGTATTGAACTCTTCTCTTGAGCCATGGATCATGTTTTGAATAAAACGTTGTAGGTTGAGTAGAGTATTAAGACCGGTGGTGAAAGCAACAGTATGGCTATGGTACTTTGTGCATAGTTTGCAAAAGCAAAGCATGATTTATGGAAATGAATAAGATATTCTTTTGTAAGAAGAATGACAAGATAGAGCATCAAACTCAGCTTTGATGTGTCAAAGGGAGTCATATAGTTTATTGTAGTGATTGAGAAAGTACCCCTCAAGCACTCCTCAAGCCATGGGGGAATTAATGAAGACGCCTCTCGAGTTGTGTAAGTTGTAAATGAAGTTTTTCTCCAAGTAGGGTGAACCATACCGAAGTTCATCCTCATTCCTTGTAAGAGTAAAAGAATGTCACTTTTGATCCCTATGCACTATACTGAAGACTATACATCGAGCGACGTGTGATATGGATTAAAAAAAAATTAGTATGTAGAGAGAGACAGTGGGGGAATGTAGTAATGTACAAGAGAGAGTGCACATGGAGAAAAAGAAGGTTGATAACTATTGTAACATAGGTTGAATGAGCAGTTCGAGTGCATGAGTGTGGTGTTATTGAAAAATTTGAGAGTTTTGTAATTTTCTTGTGTGTTCCTTTAGAGGAGATTAGGATGAGTGTATGGTTGTAGAAGAACACAAGCAAAGACAGAGAATTCTTAGTTGAAATTAGGCTAAGTAAGAGCCAAAGCAGTGAGGAGAAAGTTTCTATGAGCTGAACACCTATGGATATATTTTAAAATCCCATGAAATAGTTGTCTATAAGTTTAACCGGTTGGTTCTTGCACATCAGGAAGTTGGAGCTTCCATCTAAGTAGGTTTCTGAAGAATACCTTGGGGGTTGGTGCCTCCTGCAAGTGGGTTATTTCATTAACAAGGAGTTGGTGCTTCTTGTAAATTGATCAAATGTCTATGAAAAAAGGAGTCAGTGCTTCCTGCTTGTGGGTGCCAACAAACAACATAAGGGAGTTGGTGCTTCCTGTTGGTTGGTATCAAAAAAAAAAAAATTGCTGCTTCTTGCTAGTGAGTAACAACAAAACAATTATAGGATCTAGTGCTTCTTATGAGTGGGTGCTCACAGAAAACTTCATGTAATTAGAGTGTTGGCCTTTGATCTACATCATAACAAACAAGATTTGTTTGTTATGGGTTTCCATGTTGAATCTGCCTTTATGGGTGTCCACGTTAAATATTTGAGTTCATATTTGTATGCTACTTATGGTGTTGTTGTGATGTTCATGTGTTGATGTATGTTGCAACATACATTACATGTTGTTGGTTGTTTACATGAATGGTTTCCAAGTAAAAGAAAAGTTATAAATTGGCAATAATTATAAAATTATCCTTAGTATTGATTCATCCCCCCTCTCAGTATTAACCTAGTTCTGAACAATTAATATCATAACAAGTTCCTTCAGGAGCAACCTAATCACTCGAAGGTAGAATAAATTGCTCATTCTTGAGTGAGCCCAAATCAGTGTCCTTGTCCTCAATCAAAATGAAATCCTTGTCTTGGCCTTCAGAAGGCCCTTCATCATGCAATGGTTTCTTTCCTTTGTCCTATACCTGCTCTGTTGAAGAAGAAGGCAAAGCCCCTTTCACCCCGGGTGAAGATTGCATTTGCCTGTTGTCTGGTGAAGGAAACGAGACCCCTTCCACCCCATGTGGAGATAATACTCGTTTGGCACCCTATTTGTATTCAGAAAATTGCATAATAATAAAACCCTCATATCTGTTGCACCGTTTTTCCCGCATTCGGTTTCTCCGGGGACGATTGTCAAAAAATAATAGTGTCCCTTGTGTGATTGTCTTAGTTATTTCAGTTGTTGATTTGTATATGTGTTAAGGTTGCATTTGTGTTTATTTCAGTATTTATATTTATAAACAACTTGTTAATGGAAAGAACAACTAGGAGATAATAAACAAGATAATGCAGCAGGGATTTCTGATGTGTCAGACTTAGAAATTTCAACATGGTATCAAAGCGTTGCAGATCAGAAGAGGACTTAAGGCACCAACAGAAATCTGAAATTTGTAGCAGTAGCAGTTATCCCGAGAGACATCATTGTTCCAGAGCAGAAGTAGCAAGACAAGAAGTGACACACAACCTGTGTGATCATTTTGAGCTAGGAGGAGGGCCAGCGTAGAGGCAGAGAGGGGAATATCAGACCTACGCAATGCCCGATCAACTTTCTTAGCCAGAATGGACTGACGTTGTGGCAAGGAGGAGCATATTCAACATTTGTTGGGATTGCGAAGAGCCTGAAGGGCTCCATTTCTTCAATTGTCAGAGCTTGGGGAGCTCTTAGCAAATTATGATTTCAGGAGCTGGTGGGACGTTGTTTCTCTCAAAGCATAACAGTCTCTAAGGAGGTGGGACCAAGGTAGAGGGAGTCACTACCTTGATAGATTTCTAGCCAAGGAATCCAGATCTGAGTTACAGTTGCAACGAGGATTAGAGAGGAGCGGTTCGACAGTTGGCCAAAGGATTTCTAGAAGGGAAATTAGGACTTAGAGGGAGATTTCCATGAGGGGAGTCGACACTTAGAGGGAGTCCAAAAGAGGATTTGAAATGGCAGTGAACAAACTAATGGATCAGGACAAGTTAGATGGGGCTTCCAACTTTGTCATCTGGAATGCCAAGATCCTGGCAGTCCTGGATAGACATTGCATCAAGGAATTTTCCTTGAAAACCATGGCTATCCCAGTTTACCCAGCTAATAACAAGAAGTATGAGGATGCAATGGCAAGGGTGAAGTGCATGATCCTAGACAGGGTCAAAAATCATGTCATACCACATATTGTTAAGAAGAACACAACAAAGGAGATGCGGGACACCCTGACCATCTTATACCAAGTATCTTCCATGTAGCGGAAGAGGCTATTGGAGAATCAACTGTGGTCATATCAGATGCAGAAGGGAGAGCAAATAGACCCATTCCTTCTTTGGTTGTAGGAGATTCGTGACCAGCTTACTTCGTTGGGGTCTACATCGGATCCAGAATTTATGGTCAAGACTGCCCTGAATGCAGTGTCTGAGGAGTGGGAGACATTTTTCCAAAGTACTTTGGGAAGGGCTACTCTTTTCGGTTGGGAGGAGATGTGGGGAGCTCTTCACCAGGAGGAGATCAGGACTATGACCAAGTTGGGGAGTAGTGGAAAGGGAAGTGTTGTCAAGTTTGTCAAGTTTTGGGTCTCCAAAAGGGCCAAAAACACCTCAAAAATGCCATTTCTACCACCTTTTGGCCACACAGGAAGCAGTCTTGGGAGATTGCAATTTTGGAGGGGAAAATAGACACCAAATTAAAAAACTCCACTTGTCCTAGAAGTTCGATAGAAAGAAATTTCCAACAAGCCATCTTGGAGCACATTTGGTGAAGGGAAAGGCCTCCAAAATCAGCTTGGAAAAAGCACTACGCACAGGATGAAAAAGTGTCGGTTTTGCTCAAAAACTCTGTTTTTCGCGTAGTTTCTTCCAGTTTGACTTTTTCTCTCTTATGGTCAAATTCATTATGTGAAATGATGTAAATTGATGTACAATGATGTAAAAATGATGAAAATTGACTTGATAAAGTAGATACATCAGTTGTAGGTGGTTTAGAGTTGAATGAATCAGTTTCCTAGGTTTTAGAGGCAAGCTGTTCCACTGCCTATTTTTGTGTTCCTAGTTTAGATATGGCTGAAACCACCCCTCTTCTCATGGATTCAACCCCTTATGGATAGCACAGGTGGTTTGGAGGTCTATATCATGCGTTTTTTTAGTCATTTGTAAAGGTTGGACTCTTGTGGATGCATTAAGCACAATTGTACATCACTTCTGCAGTTTGGCAAGGAAATAAACCACGGTTTTCAGCATTTTGTGGGATTCTTGTGGTAATATGATTTAGCATTGTTTCCTTCTCAGTTATTTAGTGATATTATGTTTATGTGTGCCATCATCTCTTTTATTCTTCATAGCTAAATGAATCAAGTGTGAAGGGTAGAATTCATTGATGTTTTAATGCTCTACCTTAGGGTTTATTTAGTTCTATATGTTTTCTACTATTTGAAGAGGACTCATGACACTTGCATACCCTCTCCAGCTCCTCACCAGTCTTTATACTCACCATTACACTCATTTCAAAGTGCTAAAACACTTGTCTACCTCGCCCCATAGAATCTCTGCAAATTTGTGTTCATTTCCCAAACCCAAAGCTGCCTTTCTAATTTGATCCAACAACCAACCATTAAATTCAATCAAATTCCTCTGAGCAAGCATACCTAGCCTAAAATTAGTTTTTATATCAGTCATCTCAAGCCTTCCTTGATAATTTTTCATTGAGATTGACAAGGAGAGACCCCTCTCCCGACTTGGTAGGGCTAGCTACCAGGTTAAGCGTGGTTTGATGTTACCCTAGACCTACCTTCCTTCAGCCTGAGGTATATTTAGGTCCTAACATAGTGCCGACCATGCTGGGGAACATAAAATTTGTTTGCTTGTTAAGATTCTTTGCTTTATGAACTACAGACGGAGCCTGAAGTTAGTCAGGTGGCCTTCGAACTGCTCTTGCTTTGCGAGTACATAAGTAGATGAATGCTGCTTCAGCCAATCTTTGGTTTAGTTTTATAAACTAAGAATCTGACTTGCAAATTGCCCTAGTACATTAAACAATTCTAGACTTTTGGATGATGAGTTTAGAATTTAGCAGGCTAACAAGATTGTAATGTCAATTTGATTTTTGGGAATAGTACAACACATTGGCTTCCAGAAGATACACCAGATCCAATCCTAATCTTGATCCTTATCCCATGTATGAAAATCCAAATCTTATTCCAAGAATTCTCCGCCAAGAAATTTCTGTGATTCTTATGTTTAGATCTCGTTCATGCCCGACTGTTTTTGAATATCTTGAAGATCTCCCATTTGGTGAAAATTTTGAGCTATCTTTGTTTGAAACTAAGTCTGAAAGTGCAATTGGTGCTACTATTCTAAATCCAGAGTTTGTTAAAGATCTTGAAACTGAAAGAGCAAATAGATCAATTGATGTTTATATTCTGAATCTTCAAACTTCAATCGTGGCTACCAATATTCCTGAGTTCTTAGAATCGGCATCTGCTACTCTTGGTTCATCTGCTATTGTGTCTAGTTCAGAAATTCCTACTGAGCCTCCTTTTATTCCCACCATTCCTGTGCAGCCTGCCATATCTGATCAGAAATCCGTAGTGCTTTCACCTCCATCCGCTCCTTCTACACCTCAAACATCAGGAATTTCTTCACCTCCTTCGACGCCTCATACACCGGTCACATCAGCTGCTATCGTTGTTCCAACTCCCCCTACATCCCCAAGGCCAGTTGTAAATCCACCTAAAGCAATGGCTGCTAGATATGCAATTACTGATACACCTAATTGAATTCCTCATCTTCTTAATATGCCTCTTTGTATATTGTTGAGAAATCTAGGGAATCAAGTATTAGGTGATTTCTCTTCAATTAGTAACTGCTCGTGGGTTCTTTTTACAAATATATATTAGAATAATATTTTCTCAAGTTATTAGTGTTCTTCGTCATTAAACAACAACAAATGCATGAACATAAATATACAAGAGACACATATTGTAGGCTATGACTCAAGACCAAAACCTCTCACTCTCTGAATGGAAAACCCGCAAAAAATATTCTTATAGAGATTCAAATTGGCGAATACCAAGACCAAGGCCCTTTACCTATTTTCCACTCCAAGACTAAGACACTAGTTCTATTTACTATCAATATTATTCTCTTTTCTTCCTCTTTTCTTCCCTTCTGCTTCGACCTCCTTAACACTGAGCTATAATCATCATCGAGACTGAGATCTCTTTACTCATCGTGACCTTTTCTCTATGGTAGTATAGAGGCTTCCTCACTGTGTAATACTGCAATATAATGGCACCTAAGTTGTGAAGCATCAAACCCTTCTCACTGTGGTAGCATTAAAGTGTAATGATACCGAATTATGATACCTTGAAACTCTTCTTGCTGTGGTAGCTCTGAATTGCGGTAACACCGAAGTTGTCATTATAATTGTTATCTGAATCTCAGAGGTATACCCGAACTCCTTGACCATGAGATAACATCAAACTTACCTCTACAATATTATATCTTTGTCTAAGCTCCTTTAGTGAAATTGCCTCTATAATCTTGTAGCTTATCTGAGCTTCTTCACTGAACTGATATTCAAACTTGTCTCATGTGGAAATGCAAAGACCCTTCACACACATATATAATGGCTTTTCTATATAGATAAGTCAACATGTTTATATGAATATGTGTGTCTCCATAAGGTGAATCCCACATGAGTTATTCACTTTATCTAGAGGTCGAATTGAAGAGGAGAACTTGTGCTTGTCTTTGGAGGGCTACTCGACCATTCTATTGACTCATATACATTTGTAACAGGACCAAGAATGGTTCTTCATACATGAAATTGACTCTTATGACAAATCCTAAAGGCTCTTAATGGGATCCATCTAAAAAGAAAACTTCTTTCTCATGAAACCCATGAGCCAAGCATACAATCATTTTATTTTTCTTCTTTACATAAATTACACAAAAAACATAATTACACATGTCATTATGAAGACCAAACCTAGTTACACTTTTGAACACTTCCTCTTAACTATGGAGGTATTCATAATGGTACTTGGCCATTCTCACTGAAGAATTTCTCATAAGAAGAATCATATTGGTATCCCATCTTTATAGCATCATATCAACCAACATTGTCACATATAAAAGCCTTGACTAATAGCTCTATCTCTCCACAGGATCTAAGCTCAATAATGAGGACATATTATGTTGATTTCAACTAGTGTGACACATGCCTTACGGCACCGACTTTCATGGGAGGAGATTCCTTTTCTTTGATCATGCTTCTCAAGATAGAGTAGTGATCCATGTTACCTACAACCATACAACATGACTTTATAATATTGAATACAAGCATACACCTATTTTACCTTTAGGTTATCTACAATTATTTCAATAGCTTCCTTGATTGAAAAGAGCTTCAACTCCTTGATTTGCTTCATCTCTTATGCCATCATACCATTATCCTATGAATTCCACAAGTTGGAGTTCCTGATGAAACACTTGCTTCCTCTCTATATTGGCGAACCTTCTGATATATGCGCAACTTCTGTATATGTGTATATCTTTCGTATATGTGAAGCTTTTGTATATGCAAATATTTTTCGTATATGCACATACACATGTACAACTGCAGCCTTGATATATAAACAAATCCAATATATATGTGTATTTTCCATATACGCACAACTTCTGTGTATACACATATATAGAGGTTGTGCACTGTAGATAAGGTATACACATTTACAAAAGATATGCATATATAAGGAAAAAATTGCATATACGGAAAAAAATGGCGCATATACGGAAGATATGCGCATATACAGAAGTTGTGCAGAACTCTACCCTCCATATATGTGCATGTCTTTCGTAAATAAATGAATTCAACAATTTGGAATGTTGTGAGATGTGGGTCCCTCAACTGTAACAATAAAAAAAGTTCATATAGTTATGCAAATGTATTGAACATGATAATATATCACATTTAATGTAAAACAATGCATAGCATGAAATTTCCATACCAATATTGGGTATAATAGAATCTTGTGTTATCTCAGGCGCATGGTCCCAATTTCTTTGTTTTTGAGAAGATAACTCCAATTGTTCATCCATTCTTTTTTCCCTTGCATGAACTCGTCCAACCCTTTCAAATTGTAGTTTATCTATCCCTGATTTTAACTTGCGACCACATCGCCTCTTTTTATTTACTGGACTCAAGAAACTATGTTTTCTCTTGGTAGTGATCTTGTATGGAGTTATAGTATTGAAAAACCTTTTTTGTATTCTTGACATGATTGATTAACCCATTCATATCAGTGGCCCAGTCAATTCCTAGGAGCGCAGGGTACGAATTGCTGTCATATACATAAATTGCGCATATACGGAAACTGTGCATATACAGAAGATGTGCGCATATACAGAAACTGGGCATATACGGAAGATGTGCGCATATACGGAAACTGGGCATATACGGAATATATGCGCGTGTCTTCCGTATATGCACAGTTTCCGTATATGCGCAATTTTTGTATATGGAATTTGTGCATCTACGATGCAGATACATGAACGACGTGCATATACGGAAGACACGCACATACGATGTAGAAGCATAAACGAAGATGTGTACAAATTCCATATACAGAAATTGCACATATACGAAAACTGGGCATATACGGAAGATTTGTGCATATCTTCCGTATATGCCCAGTTTCCGTATATGCGCACATCTTTCGTATATGCCCAGTTTCCATATATGCGCACATCTTTCGTATATGCCTAGTTTCCATATATGCGCACATCTTCCGTATATGCACAGTTTCCGTATATGCGCAATTTATGTATATGGAATTTGCGCATATACGATGCAGAAGCATAAACGAAGATGTGTACAAATTCCAT
>APFE030618178.1:32153-70320 GCA_000404065.3 Pinus taeda | reverse complement strand
CCCAATATACCAGCTCTAGCACTTTATCAGATCTTCAATAATAATTCAGATGATCATTTGTCACAAGATCTCCTTCCTCTTTTATAGTCTTAGGCCTTCCCCAATACCATGGTCCAAAACCATAACGTTTCAATACAATGAACCCAAAACTAGGGATCAACACATCTGACGAGACGCCTTGGTCCAAAACATAGGTTCAAGTTCCAAGGTCTAACTGCCATGGACCAAAAGAATGATCCCCAACATATACGCGCTTTTGTAATGTATAACCCGCGTGTATACGCGCCTTCGTCTAGATGAATCTGCGTATATGTCTTTTTCTACTTTCTGAGTGCCTGAACTGAGATCTGATACCAAAGAAGGTTGCCATCAAGGACAACACCTATGCCATAGCTCCAAACCTGTGCCATAATGCCAACAACAAGTGGAGTACCATGTTTTCCAAATTTCCCCAACCATTACTAGTCAGTACCTTTATTTTTGACAAGCTTGAGGAGGATAACATATGCTTGATCTATAAGTTCATCCTTTGGATGAATCCCTCCGAGTATGTTTAACAAACCCTCAAAAGGAGTGGTTTGGTCTCATCATGTTTGACGAGTCCATCATTGTTTGATGTTTTAACGAGTCCAGTGAAGGCCTAACTCAACATATTTTTCATGTTTAGAGAGTTGTAAAAAGAGGTGAAACAAAAACCCCAGATTTTCCTTTTCATAGTTATTCCCTTGAGTTCGAAAAGGTAGAAAATAATACTCAGGAGAACCTCTTATCCATGTTTGACTAATGTATTCCTTTTTCATAGTTAGTCTATCTCAGTCCGAAAAAGGGTTAAACTTATACTAAGTAGACATATTTTCATTTACTTTAACAAGTTCAAAAAGATAAGTGCTTGAATATATTTTCATGTTTAAAGAGTCTGAAAAGAGTTGAAAGGGGACTCAGTGGTATAGAGGGGTAGAAACTAGTTCTGATCATGATGGAATTGCTCAAAACAAGTAGAGGTGAAGAGGCTGGCTAACAAGACCACTCATCACAATTGTTCCCTAAGTAAGGGTAAAAAAACCAAGTGAAAGTGTATGATAGGCCAAGCAGATGGTGACGATGGAATGAGAAAACTAAGGCTCATTTGAAAAAATCAAGCTGATAAAAGTGGCAATCGCAAAGGATAGGATGAGAATTGTTTCATTTTTACACAAGCTTGAAACATGGGAAACTATGCTTGAGATTGGTTTCATTTTTACACAATCTTGAAACAAGGAAATTAAACTATGCTTGAAATAATTTCGCACACCCCCAACATAATGACTCAATTTGAGGTACATGTCCCCCAAGCTTCATTTCATGCACCTAAGTAGACTATTGGTTACCAATAGGTGGATGGAATGAAGATTCATTTATGAGATCAAGTGAAAGACTTGAATGGGAATTTATGAGATCTAACCAAGGGCTTAAATTGGAAGGAGATTTGTTTCATTTTTTAACGAGCTTGGCATGAGAAAAGAACTATGCTCCAACCCCTTGTTTCATGTTTTAACGAGCTTGTCACAAGAAAAGGAACTATACTCTAACACCTTATTTCATTTTTTAATGAGCTTGACACAAGAAAAAGGAACTCTACTTCGAGAACCTTGTTTCATTTTTTATGGAGCTTGACGCAAGAAAAGGAACTTTGCTCTAGGACCTTGTTTCATTTTTTAACGAGCTTGACACAAGAAAAGGAATTGTTGTCTGGGAACCTTGTTTCATTTTTTAAGGAGCTCAACACAAGACAAGGAACTTTGCTCTGGCCTCTTGATCATGACTTGCAAAAGGCCATAACTTCCAAGAGGTTCTCATCAAATGGGATAACAATGCTCTGGAAAGGATACATATCAAGGGATCCAAAGGAAATATCATACTCCAATGCCCCCAGTAAATGATGCACTACATCACCTACTAGATCATCAATCGATGTGGGCATGGAATAGGTTGCCACATAATTAATTTGTGGCAAGGAAGATACCACTTGCATATAAGCACCATTTAGGGAAACTAGTTGATTGGGAGTCAAATTAGGACTAACGAATGAAAGTTTGTCAATGGTCACGATTCTTCCTTCATGTGGAAAACACATCGCATGAAAGAGTGAAGATACAAGAGATCCCATGTCGTAAACATACTCACACCCCAGGAGTAAATTAAAATCCAAAAGGCCTTGGACTACCATCACATATTTATAGACAATATTTCATCCCAAAGTAATACGAAACTGAGGAAGGATCCCTAATAGTTTACTGGTCCTTATGTTAAAAGCAAATAAATTATGGGTAACATGCATAAGCTATGGGGAACTGAAATCTTTCCACGTAGTTGGGGACATAATACTAACATATGTGCATTTGTCTATGAATGATCCAGATACTGGCACATTATAAGCATGTACTATGATCTGGAAGGAAATGCAAGGAGGAAGACGATATCTTTCCAGTTGAATCCAATCAAAAGAAGTGACCATACTACTTGGAGGGGGAGTCGTTGGAATGGGAGAGCCACCCCCTTGTGCCATGGGAATGGGAGAACTACTCCCATGTGTTGTGGGAACTGGAGGATTACCCCCATGTGATATGGGAACACGAGGATTCCTCCCCAATTCATTGGAATCTGAAGAAATGAGAAGAACCTGAGTGGTATGAACTTCACCCTCTATGGGAAAGTACGATCAATTGAAGGTGGAATCAAGTCAACCATTTCCTCAACCAATGGTTGGTTGGGAACAAACTCATGGGATTCACGTTTAGAGAGAGTGGGATTGGCTGGATTTGGATTCTGATCAATCACTTCATCAATCAGTGGAGGATTGGGAGAAATCCTTTGATAACTAGCCAGAAGACGAGGCTGAGAAGCTGTAAGGTTTTCCAACACTTTTGAGGCTTTAGCCATATAAGGACAAAGGTGAATATGAAGATTTCCTTCACATAAACTATAGGTAAATTTAATTTTACCCTTTTCCCCATGGACCTTACTATCGTTAGGTGATGGTTTATCACCAACATAATCTCCAGAGGTTGATGGGAAAGGCTGATGTGAGCCCGTGGACCACACTTCTAATACCTTTGAATACCAAGACAATCTCTAAGAGAGTGGCCATCCTCACATAACTTGCAAGGGAATTTAACTTTGAGGGTTGATTGGAAGGTTTCTCCATACTAGTTGCAAGGGTAGCAATAGTTTCTTGGTTGCCCCATACTTATTTTTCTTCTTCATCATCATCCTTTTCTTTTTCTTCTTAGCTTCCTGGTTACTAAAATCAAGGCTTCCACCGGGTGAAGAGGAAGAAAGGGATGAAGAAAGAACAGGTGAAGAAGGAAAAGGGTTAACTTTAGGGTCAACTTGAAGTCGATATTTTTTAGGTGGAGGGGAATTTGGTTGAGAAGCAATTTGGACATTCAAAACTAAGGAGGTCGAAAATAACTAAACTAACAAACCAATGGTAAATCCGGGAAGGGACAACGTTGCCATATAAGGAGAACCAATATTCCCAAAAGGAGGAATAGGACTAGGATTCCTATCATAGGGGTTTCCTTGATTGGTAGACTCTAAAAATATCACCAATAGTCTCAACCTAAGATACACTAAGGATTTGTTCCACGGGGAGGATGTGGTTTCATGGTCAATTAATTGATTTTAGAAATTAAAGACCCAAAATAAAAATAAAAAGGATAACTAGACATAAGGGATAACCAAGTCAGTATGAGTTGTAATATATCACCTTGGTGAACCAAGGATCTACGTACGGGTAGGAAATATCCTTGAATTTTGTGTTCAGTGTATCACAGTGTACAAGGCAGTTTAAACAATTACCTATTGATGGATAACAACCTATGGTGGAATTCCAAATTATGCTCGATGGTATGTGGAATTGCATTCTGTGGTAGTGTTGTCTAATGCGTAACCATTTGATGAGATCATTCCCATATACTTATCATGGATGGAATGTCATCCAATATACCCGGAGGTACGTGGAGAATGATCTGATACACTTACGTAGATGGAAACAAACGACAACTCCTATGTTTAAAGACGTCAGAACATGTCTCTAGCCTAAACATCTAGATGTTTGCATTAATGTTACAAATGCTCCTTAGGTTGATTCAGTAAATTTTAATGTTTATCTTCAATTAAGTTTCAATTTTGGGGCTCACCGCGAGTTTCCCCTGAATTCCCAAAGATGCAAGCTAGCATGAACAAATGAAATCTTTCACTTTCAATGAAATTCTATCTAATGGAGGGAAGAGACAAAGAGTATGAAACATATAAAATGTAGCAAACAATATGCAAAGTGAAATTCCCTTAATGTAATTGTTCCAATACTTGATGCACACAAAAAGCCCTATATGCCAATGCAAAGAGATTTTTCTTTTCAATTCCACTTAATTTTCAAATATGAAAAAACCTAATATGCATTTCTAATCACTGATAAAATCAAACTTTTCAGAATGATGACTAGAACACCAATTCATTCAAGCACTCAATGATCAAACAAATTAGTTCGCTAATGACCTAATGATAAGAACAGAGGAAAATATAAAAAACTCCTTATCAAAGGCACTCAAAACCAAAATAAAAACAAATGGAGGCTTCTAAGAGACCACAAGACACTTAGTGACTCAAGGAAGAGTAGCTGGAACAAAGTCGGAAAAGGAGAAAATCATACAAAAGAAAATTTGTGCATGAACAATGACCAAAGCAAATGCTAAAAGGGCACTGATTCTCTGCAATGCAGGCAGAGAGAAGGCTCATGAGCATTGAAACGCTATGTCTCTAGACCAGAGGGAGCCTTGATCAGGGGATGTAAGGTTTTGACACAAAAATTGCAAATGAAACTCAATGAAAGGTCTTCCTGGGTCTATTCTTGACTGAGTAAGAGAGTGAAGGTCTGAAGAAGAGATAAAACAAGCACTAAGGATAAGAAAACAACCAAGGGAATACACTGATCCCTAGTGTGGCCGCCAATTTGTTATACATAATCTACGACTGTGGACAGAATTTTCTTCCTAGGCTTAGTGGATAGAACTAGAAAAATAAAAATCAAGGGTTATAATGTCTTCCTTAAAGTAAATGGACAACGGGATGAAGCCTACCTAGAATCTATCCCAAGCTTCATTCCTTTCTTGGCTTGTATGCTCCAATCTTGGCTTTGATCACTATAATTAGAACCTGCACAATCAGACAACACAAGCCAAAGATCTACGACATCTATGTAGAAAAATCCAATCACTTCATTCAATAGATCAACATGGTATTGAAATAAATGAATAACATAACATCACATATAGGAAAAAAATGTACTTCTTGTATTAATAGAAATGGAGAGAGTTACAACCAAATAGAGAGTTGATCTTATAGAAGAGCTTCTCCAAGTTGACTTTTCCTTCCTTGTCACAAAGTCTACCTCTATGTCACCCTAATGCGTAGAATAATGACTCTCACAAAAACAACACGAGGGTAGAATCTATCTCCATAAGCCCACCCCTAGCTTGTGGATGGCAGTAAGTATATAGAAGAGAGTGGTAGTTTAGGAATTGTTATCCATTTACCAATCTATGCTTCAGATCCACTCTTGATGGTAGGGTGAACTCAAGGGATAAGGGGTGAAATATCCAAGGTAGGATAGGATAGGATTCAAGACTTTCATCCATGGAAAATGCCTAGAGCAACCTCTAGAAGCTTCTGGAAGAGGAAGCTTTAGAATTCTTTTTATTTTTCCTGAATTTCTAGAATGAGTGCACCCCCAGAAATGGGCAACCTATTGGTGATCAACGCAGGTCCAAAAATGGTCAACTTTCTGGTGAACGCATTCTTCTAAGGCAACAAGGTGCATTGGTCCTTAAAATAACTTAAATGAAGCAGTTAAAGGAAGATTCAGGGATTAGGGAGAGTCATGTTTAGGGCTTTGTGCAAGAGTGATGAAAAGGGGTAAAAGGATGTTGATTGATCCAATTAATAGGCTTATTGACTGGATGTGACAAAATGTCCTATAACATAGTCAATCAACCTAAAATAGTTAGTGCATGTAGAGAATTCGAGTTCCTCAGTTGAAGTGGAGATGACAAGGTATTGTAACATTAGTTGTAGACTAGTCTTTAGTGTATAGGTGTTTCATGCAATCAGTGACCAATCCTTGGGAATTGCACAATAAATTTGGAGGAAATTCCTAAATAATAGGGGAAAATTTTTGCGCAATGATATTTGGCTAAGTGTTGGCCAAAGTATTTCATTGAGAAGAGAGAGCAATTATTCCTTTGTAGGTTGAGCTTAGAGCTAGAGCTAGAAATTGTAATAGATTTTCTATTCATCTGATTAATGCAGAGAAGCTTGAGGGGCTTTTCCCAGTTGGTTTCCACTAGAAATCACTGTGTATTTGTGGTTTCTCTTATTGCATAACTATGAATTCTTATGCATGTTTTTATAAATTGTGAATTTCATTTCACAGATTAGTAGAGTATAATTGTGTCTCATGATTTTAGATTAAATTTATCGAACGGTTGCAATTCTATCAAATTTCTACACCCTGGTTCTTGTTGTAGGTACAATTGATAAACCACATTGGTGCTTGTTGTTAGAGGGCATTTGATGAACCACCTAAACAGTGGGTTCCATACTTTGAGTGTTAAACCAGGCCTTTGGTGTGAATACCCTGGGAAAGTATTCCTCAGACATTGGATCTAGCTCGGGGGTGGCCAACTACAAGAAAGTTATGATGTAGTTGGTATATGGTTGGGTGGAGAGTGGAAGTCTCTCCTTTCAATGTCCAACCAATTCATTATATACATATAAGTATATTACAATTGCATATTTGAACCATGAACTATGATGTTCAATGTTATGTTTGAATGAATGTGTCTTGATATCTAGTGTGTCCATGATTTTTAATGAATGTTTGACTTTGTTGCTCAATATTTAGTTCATGATTGATATGAAAAATTATGTGTTTATTCTCTCTTATTCGACAACAATGGCTTATGAATATAGTAATTTGGTTTGTTTAGAAGATTAGTAATGTTTGATAGATGGACTTCTCTCCTCTTGGATAGTTATGAGAACCTTTGTATTCATGCTTAGTTAATTGATAATCATAACCTCTAAACAAGTTTGACCAGATTGCAAGTTATGCAAGGAATCGATGGTGGTTTATTATTATTTGTTTGAATTGATGAAATGATCAGTCTTGAAATAACATGTTTCTACGTGAAACTTAGTGAAGGATATGCATGGGATTAATTGATAATCCCTTTAATTAAGGTGTTTAATTGATTTTTTAACCTTCCCCCTCGGGATTATAGCATCGAGTGAATGGTTCTAGGGAACATGATCAGAGGAGAATTAGAACTAGGGAAAGTTAACACTATCGACCTGAGGAAATGGTCCCCAAGGAAAATGATACCAAGGTAGATGATATTGGGGAGATGCAAAAATGAGGAAGATACTGGCTCGGGGAAGCGTGGTACTCGGGGAAGTGATATCGGCTCGAGGAAATGAAATAGAAAGGGAAGTGATGCTGCGGAATGTATTACTGAGGCAATTTTGGAATACTGAACCAAAGAAAAGTAGTATCGAGACCCATAATATCAAGGAACTAAAAGTTAAAATAATGTGCTAATACCGATATGATGTGTGGACCCCATGTAGTGGTAGCATGGCACCACGAGGACCAAGTGTGGCCACATGGGTGCTAAGTAGATTCCCCTTAATGACATGGCTGCTTCAATGGGATAAACTTCTAAGGGCCATAAATTTCTACCTGGGATTCAAATTGAGGTAAAATTTATATCACTAGAAAGTTATCGATGATCTAAACAAGATGGTGGCATTAATTTTAGAATTTAAAGACTTTAAAAAAAATAGGTTATTGTAACCCCATAGCCATAACATACTCTAGATATTGAGTCAAAAAGAGTAGCATTCCCATAGCCTGAGATGATAGAAGGGGTGGGAGGTGTTACACATCCCCCTCTTCTGAGTGATACCTCATGTACGATAGGTCTGGGGTCTTTCTTTGGGCTTTGGATCCAACCAAGACTTGCTACATCATATGCAATCCAAGCTCAGGGTAGTCTGATACATCCTCCTCCCTCTCTCTCATAAATACTTTGTAGTTGGTTGTTTCAACAAGAACATCAAGGTTATCAAACATTAAGTTCAATAGAGATAGGAAACTTCCCAATGTCCCTTACTAAATTCCTCAATTTTATTATGGACATTCGGATCAGTATAAGCTAGCCCTTCTTCTTCAACTTCAATAATTTATAAGTTAATTAAATATGATATTTACATGAAACAATCTTGGTCATAAATCCATATTGATCCTTGAACATTATCATCCCTTAATTACATTTACAAAACTTTGGGATTAGAAAATGGATACTACACCATTTGGAGAGGGCACAAGGAGTGTGATGGGAGTGTGGGGCTAGTGATGAGGGAGTAGGGGAAGGGGGAAAGTTTCTTTACACAAAAAGGTTTATTGAAGAGTGATACAGAAGTGATCAACATGCATTCTAGAGTGGGGAAGATAGGTGAGTAGTAATAGTATGGGTGGGTCCACACAAAAAAGGGCTAAATGACGAGGGGTATCATTGTGATCAGTATGACATAAGGAGGAAATTGAGATAGGTCCCAGGTAAAGGCATAGGTGGCTCCACATTTTTTTAAACTTCTATGGAGTTATGATTTGTTTAAAATGATATTTTTCCAACAAAATGCCTAATTTTCAAATATTAGCCAATGTGTATGAATTTTGCAACCTAATGTAGTAAAAAATGTTTCTAGGAGCCGAAGCAACAAATATTAGGGCTTGAAGGGTCCTAAGGACAAAGTATTTCCTTGTGTTATGGCTCTCTAATATATTTTTGGGGTCCAACAATTGTATATGGCCTAATATCTTAGGGATATAACTAACAAGGGTCAATTGTACCCTTAGCCATACTACCTGATTACTTATGTACATGAGAGTATTCTACAATAGTTTTGTTATTGGTGTTACTATAATAATCAAGTGATCATGTGGCTTACCTAGGGTTGGTTTCAGGAGACATATAAGATTTTTGATATACCAAGGTAGATGGAAGTGAGAATCTATGTACATGTGTTTTTTAATGTAGTATTACTTGAAGGGGTACTAACAAGGGTTACAAGGTTTTTAACCTAGTGAAACCTAATGCTTCTCTCCAAGTAAAACCATGTGTATTTCTTGCGTGTATTCTTCCTCGACAACAAATTTACCCACCTAATGATAGATTAGTGTGGATTTTTAAAGACACTAGAACACATATCTAGCTTGTAATTTTTTCTAAAAAACAAATGTATGAAAAATAGGTCAGAGGAAAGCATTCTAACACTACTTGTAATATATCTGATAGAAATTTCTAGAACTGAAATGAAAATAATATTCTAATAGACCGTTATAAAAAATAATGACCACAATGATAACAAGAGTAAAATAATACACCTTTATTACAAGAGTATAATGTTCACTTGCCTCCTCAAGGGGGAGACCTCTAATTGAATATAGATTAGTTACAATAATTTTGTAGATAATTACATTTAAAATAGTTATAATTAATATTAATATATATATATATATATATATATATATATATATATATTATATCATGTTACATCCTTCTAGAACATTCTAGAGGAGGAAATTTCTAGTAGGTATAACCTTATAGTAAGCTCTCTTACAAGAGCTACAATCACCACTATTATTGGCCTTATTTACCACTGATGACCTTTCTTACATAACAATATGTTAATCTATCTATTAGGTGTTAAGGTGGCTAGGACTCTATCGAAGGGGCCTAGTAGTTAACATAGCCTGATAATTGTTTATGGTTAAGATTTTTGCATTCTAAACCCTCAATTTTTTATAAGGTTCAAACCTTCTAGAATCATATTGAAATTCCACATGTAGCTAGCCCCACATGTGTGAGTGATGGGGGTTGACATGGCATCCACTTGTACCATGGTGGTCAAAAAGGTAAGTCAACTTATAGGATGCACAAATTCTGCATACAAACTTTGATTAAGGTGATTTTCCCGTCATTTGAAAGGCATGGATGTGTAGAGTAGTGTTTAGGCATTGTGAACTATGCTTCAAATTTTGGACAATAAAAAAATTCATTTGATGCCTCAAAATGGATTAGGAAGGTTCTAGACCCCAAATTTCCAAAATGGGACCTACCACTATAATGGGCCCTACAGGTCAATTCCTCCATCTTTACACCTATAATGTACCAAGATAAATACAATTTATATAATGAACCATTTTGAGTCACTAGGTTAAGCACACTAGTCTACGCCAACAAGTTTACTAGAGATATCATCCATGAATATGAAGGAGCATGCCTTCGATATCTTTGTGAGGTTTTCCTTGGAAAAGAAATACTTATTTAGGCTAAACTAAGTGCATCACATTTATCACTGGTTCAAGACCATCATATAATAACTATAAAAAAAATCCCATTTTAGTATAGTCCTAGACCATTGCCAATATGCTCTCACGAGCCAAAAAATCCAAAAACTCATGACCTTTTGGCAATGGTAAAGGACCATCTCTATATATCACCTTTTCTCAATGATCCTTGACCAAATATTTTTGCAATTGTCAAAGACGATCTATAAAGATCACCTTTTGTCAATGGTCCTTTACCATCACAAAAATATTTTGGCCTTTTAGCAAGGAAAATTTTAAGGACAATTTTATCTAGAAGTTTAGAAACCCTGGTGAATCTTATTAGTCCCTAATATGCACATTGTAAGATGTGAGGCAATATTTTGTAAAAATATTCAAATTTCTGATGATTATATATAGTCTCTATAAAATTTCAGTGATTTTTAAGGTCAAATCATTTATATTATAAAATTTGGGTAAATCATTTCTAGGAAAAATGGTAATGGGAAAATCTTTTTTTTTAAAAACGATGGAAAATTAGCTCACTTGTGAATATTGGACCCTAAAATTTTCTCCACCATTTAGACTCTTGGAAATAGTTAAGGATTGTAGTGAAAAATAAACTTTAACGACAATTACAAAGAGATGTTGACATTTCCTAAGCAATGGTTAACTACCATTGCCAATGATTATTTTAATGATGAATTAGCAATAATCACTAACCATCATCTCATTTCATTATTTATGAGAATTAATAACTTTTACTAATCAATAAATCCATCTTAATCTAAATTTATAAAGTTAAGAAAAAACAAAAAACAAAAAACAAAAAACAAATTTCTTTAGATATAACATTTTAAAGTCATCCAATGTGAAAGAATCCATACATGACATGAAATTAAATAATAAAAAACGTACACCTAATATATTCATTATTAGATATAACATTTTAAAATCATTAAATATAAAAGAACCAATACAGAACATAAAATTAAATAATAAAAAAGGTACACCTAAAATATATTCATTATTTCTAATAATAAAAAATAATTCTTAGATTTAAATTTAAGATAAATTTATATCAATTGAAATATTTCTCTATATACAGTAAAAGACGTGTACCAAATTCAATTAGACAACACCTCATAGCTTTTAATGGAAACTTATTTTTAAATTTATTAAATTAGTACTTTCTACACATAAAACAATGCTATCATTATCATGGACAATATTCCAACAATTTTAGCTCATAACTAATGTCCATAATGTCCAATTTTGTTGTGGACTACATAGACATTAGATAAGAGATATGGACTTTGCCATGTAATGAGGATTGCTTAAAATTATGAAAGCAAATGGATGTCAATGTAAATCCCCTTCAACTAGGGTGGTGATTTATGGTGTGGATGTACTTCCTTGTATTGATGTTTGATGTTTTGGTTTATGCATTAATACTTTGGGTAACACCGTACCCATGGACTAACTATTAATGACAATACGACAAATTTGCATTAAAGAATGATATTCCAGGGGAGGGCAAGGATTAAATTTGTATATGGTAAAGTAGTTGTTTATAATGAAACTTTTTGAAAGTCTTTCTGGTGAGTTTTTCCAGTCAAAATCCGGCAACAATTTATTGGAATGGCAAGTTTGATAGCTAGTTTCTGCACAAAATCCGGCAACAATTTATTGGAATGGCAAGTTTGATAGCTAGTTTCTGCACAATCAAAGCGTCCCAGGGGTTTTTCAGGGTGTGAATCCAAATATGCAGTTAAAAAACCATTTTAACTGCAACAAATCAAGATTTAACCTCGATTTCTTCCGCCGAATTCCGTCACCGGAATCTCCAAAAAGTCGCATTATAGACAACTCCTATAGTAAAACTATAAGTTTTATTCATTTTTAAATCAATTCAAAATTTTGAAAGGTTTTGAGAGTTTTGGATTTTAAATTTCAGTCATGTTTAGTGTAATCTGATAAATATATAAATGTCTATATATTTTAGAGAAAGGTACGTGTTGGGTGATGAAAGTACACATTCTTCATAGGATAAAGATGACATTTCTTTATTGGAAATTGAATTATTTGGGGGTAATTTTGAAGTTTTTTTAAATTATTTTTTAAAAATGACAATAAGGATGAAAATTATATTTAAAATCTATATAAAAAAATATTGTTATATATTGTGGTAATTGGAATTATTTGTGGTAATTTTTGAAAAAAAAAATATATATTTTTAAAAGGATAATATTGATGAAAATTATATTTAAAATCTATATAAAAGAAATAATGTGGAGTATGGTAGAGATAAAGCAGGAAGATAGATTTGGAAGGAAAGTGTAACAAGAAGACAATACTCTTTTTTTCACATATTAGAGATGAAAACTTTAACCATAAAAACTTTTTTTCATAATATATACATATTTTTTTTTAAATTATATATAATATATACCTAATTGACATTAAAATATTTTACATAACATATAAATCAAAACATTTCATCAGGGAAATTCAAATGATTTTTTTATTATTATAACATTTTTAAGTATATCTCAATATTAATTCATATTAAAACATTTTATGATAACCCACATTGAATAATTTTTTTTATACAACATTGAAATATTTTATTTTAACAATTTTTTTTCTATATATAGATATATATGAAGTTCATATGGGCATAAATTAGTTAACATAGATTTTCACATAGTTTATTTAAATATTTTTGAAAAGTATAAGATTTGAACATCTTACTCACACATTCTTTTTTACTTCTAATTACTTTACAACATTTCATTTTTTCTTATTATAGCGAACATTATTTTTCAATTTAGAACATAGTTTTTAGTTTTAATTTTAATTTTTATTTTAAAGGGGAACTAACAACAGACTTAGGTCATTGAGAGTGCAAGAGCGAGGGTTTTGGTTTGCAATCGGAATACTGTCACAAACTCTGGCAAAGGGCAGTGCCTTGTTTGCAGAGCTCAGGAGGCATGGCCTTGCCCTGGCCCAACAAATGAGGCGAGTGGGCCCCTCATACAAACAAGCAATGATGGATAAAGGAAAGGCCCCACCGAAAGGAGTGCATATCTCTGGATCTAAAAATGCAAGAAAAGATGAGCCAAGCAAGAAGAAAAAAACTGGTGGGCAAACCAAGGAGACCCAAAGTCAAAACCGGACAAATGGATTCAAGATTCTGGAAGGAAAAGGAAAAGGGAACCCCAGTCCCAAGCAAGAACCACAAGAAGCAGAAGGAAGAAACAATAAAACTGTGGAAACCGAGGCCCTGCCCCAGCACGACATAGATTTGGAGGGATTTGCCACAATAACAAGAAAACAGGAGGACCTAGGGCGCTGCAAGCCCAAAACGACAGAAAGTCTGCGAGTTATTATCACTGACCCCGAAATGCAAGCTTACAGAGACCATATGTCAATACATGCAGTGATCTGTAAGTTCATGGGCTTTTGGCCTACGAAAAAAGCCCTCTGCTTCTGGATCTAGCAACAATGGAAGCCTAAGGGAGATGTCAGGTTACACCTGGGGGCCAAAGGGTTCTTCATTGTTGTCTTTGCAAACCTGGAAGATAGGGATTGCATTTTTTATGGAGGACCATATTTCTATGCCTCAACAGGCCTTTATATGAGACCCTGGAAACCAAACTTTGCACCAAAACAGGAAACATTCACGCATGTACCTGTTTGGATTCGCCTATTCTCTCTCCCCATTGATTACCGGAGACCTACAATGCTAGAACAAATAGGCAACAAACTGGGAACCTTCATCCAAGCCTCGGAGGCCACCCTGCAAAAAAGGTACACCTCTTGTGCAAGAATATGTGTTGAAATGGATATTTCAGGTGCACTACATGAAGGTCTATGGCTAGAATTTATAGATGAAGTCTTCTTTCAAGCCATAGATTATGAACAAATCCCCTTTCGACGTCGGAAGTGCCATGAACATGGACACCTGTTTAGGGAATGCCCAATGAATAAACCAACTGAGAAAGCCAAGGAAAACACAGGCAAGGTTCAGGAAGGTTTTTCCCATCCAAATGGGAGACAACGAGCCAATCAGAAAAACCAACCCAAAACAAGCACCTCCATCAAAGGAACTGTCACCTTTGAAGTTCTTGGGTCCGAAACAGTTTCAGCCGAAATTTCCCAAGTACTAAACCTAATGCAGGAATCCAGGAAGTTCCTTCATAGAAGCCCAAGATCCCAATCCAGATCTAACGAATGAGATCCTACAAGGTCCTAAGTTGGCAAAAGACTTGGAAGGAGATGCGGAAATGATCGCCAGTGAAATAGGAACAAAGGATATGGAACTCAATGACATACTAGAGAGGGAAGGCATGGATCTCAATACCATGGTAGAGCAATGGAAGCAAAAAGGAATGGAACATATCCCAAAGGAGGAAGTAGACAGAGTTAATTTTCTCTTCCTATCAAGGCAAGATATAGAACTAAAAGGGCAGAAAAGAGGCTTTGGCGCCACAAAGGGTCTGGGCATCAAGGCCCAAGGTGTACACCAAACAAACCACAATACCAAACATAGGAAAAACAGAGGCCGAAGAACAAACAACGAAGCACTCCAAGAGCTAGGTCAGATGCTCCTCAATTCAGGTAAGATGAAAGCCCTTGAGGCTTTCACATTCTCCTCTTAAACCTTGTTAATTATGAAGATTCTTTCATGGAATGCTAGAGGGCTAAAAAGCCAAAGAAAACAAAGACTTTTGAGGAAGAAAGTCAAAAATGAAAATCCTGACATGATTTTCTTACAAGAAACTAAGTGCTCCAGCCAGAAAATGAAAGGAATAAGCATAAATTTAGGAAAAAGAATGGAATACACGGAAGTGGAAGCGAATGGAATGGAGGGAGGCCTAGCCACTTTCTGGAATCCCCAATCCCTCCATATTATAAATGCAGAGGCTTCCATATCATACATCTGCCTGGAAATGCAAATCATAAGGGAATCCAATACATACCTATGCACTAATATCTATGGCCCCCAAAGATTAGAGGATAAATTGTTGATGCTAGATTGCCTCTCCAAGATGCAACGCAGACACTCCACTGCTAAAGCCGTCTATGGAGGAGATTTCAACATGATCACCTTGCTGGCAGAAAAAAAAAAAAAAAAAAATGAGGGGTAAGAACTCTGAACAGAGATGCAGAGGCATTCAATTGCTTCATCAGAACAACAAACCTTGTTGATATCCTCCCCAAAAATGGGTTATACACTTGGAATAACAAAAGAGGAGGAGAAAGGAAGATCACCTCCAGACTTAACCGTTTTCTTATAGCAGAATCCATCCTCCTTGAGGGGTTCACTGTGGATTCGGACATTATTTCTTGTGGAGGCTCTGATCATTGGCCCATCACCCTGGATGCAGCCATCCTCGACACTCCAAAAAACAGACCTTTCAGGTTTGGGAAATTTTGGTTGGGCCATCCGAATTTCACTTCTAAAATCAAACATTGGTGGCACAAGCCACTGGACACTAGAGGCACCAAAATGTACCGGTTCCAAGACATATTAAAGCACCTCAAAGCCCAGCTTCGATCCTGGAACCAAGAGGTCTTCAGGAATATCTTCAAAGACAAACAAGCCTTGGAGGAATAGATGACACAGATCCATATAGAATGGCTCAAAGGGGACATCACCTAGGATTCCATTAGCACTGAGCGATTCCTCATGTAGAAATTGAATGAAAGATGCCAGCAGGAGGAAATATTATGGACACAAAAGTCTCGCATATAATGGCTCAAAGAAGGGGAAAAAACACCAAGTTCTTCCATCATTTGGCTATAGATTACAGGTGCACCAACAAAATCACCCAGTTGAAGGATAAGCAAGGTACTCCCCTCCACTCTCATCAGGATATTTCCTCCATCCTCACTGATCACTTTAGCCATATAGCAATGGAACCAGAAATTGATAGGGAAGAGGCTATCAGGGAAGTCATGACTTCTATCCTGAGGTTAATTACTAAGGATCAAAATAAATCCTTAGACCGCCCTGTCACCATGGAGGAGGTGGAAGAAGCAGTGAAAGAGATGCCTAATGGAAAGGCACTATGGCCAGATGGCTTCACCATAGATTTTTTCAAAGGTTGTTGGGAAATTATGCGACTAGAAGTGTGGGAGATGGTGGAATACTCCAGAAAATATTCCTCTATCCTCAAATCCCTCAATTCCACCTTCATTTCCCTTATTCCCAAAGAGGAGGCAGCTTGTACCCCTTTGAAATTTCGGCCAATTTCTCTAATGCAATGTTCTTTATAAAATTATCTCCAAAGTAATGGCCAACAGACAAAAGCCAATTCTCCCTTTAATAATCTCAGAGGAGCAACCTGGCTACTTCGAAGGCAGATAGATCATGGATAATGTCTTGCTAGCATAGGAAATGGTTCATATTCTTCGATCCCAGAAAAAAGCAGGTATGATCATTCAGTTGGATATCTCGAAAGCCTATGATAAGGTCAGTTGGAAGTATCTCGAAGCCATTCTGGAAGCTTTTGGGTTTGTACAATGCTAGATTAACTAGATTCTAGCCTTAGTCAAATCCCCCCGCTTATCTATCCTAATCAATGGAGCTCCCACCTTCCCCTTTGCCCCCTCTAGAGGCATTCACCAAGGGGATCCCATTTCCCCTTTTCTTTTTCTCATATTGATGGAAGGCCTGAGTCGCATCATTAAAACTGCGAAGGAAAGGAACAATATTAAGGGCCTTCAACCCCTGCCACCTTGCCTAGCCACTACTCATCAACAATTTGTGGACGACACCATACTTCATGGAACCCCAATGGTTCGGGAAGCCCAAGGTTTCAAAGCTATCCTTAATCTCTTCAGTCAAGTGACAGGTATGGACCTTAATTTGGATAAGTCCTCCATTTTCTTTTTCAATACTCACTTAGCGATCTAGAAAAATCTTACTGCTATCCTTGGGTTCAGAAGGCAAAGCCTTCCCTCTAAGTATCTCAGAATCTTTCTCACTAATAAACCCTGGCAAAAGCTCCACTGGGAGAAACTACTATCTAACCTCGAAGAACGGATTAATCTCTGGACTAATAGGGTCCTTAACTTTGTTGGCTGGCTTGTATTGACTAAGGTTGTCCTACAAGCTATTCCTCAGTATATTCTCTCCATCCTTCCGGCTCCCAAAGGTGTTCTCCAAAATATCAGAAACATTTAGAGAACCTTCCTATGGTCTGGAAAAACCAACAAATAGGAATGGGCTCTAGTAGCTTGGGAAAAATTTGTAAACCCAAGATCCTGGGTGGTCTGGGGCTTCAAGACCTGGACACAGTAAACAAAGTCTTTAGTGCTAAGCTCTGGTGGAGATGGGTCAAGGAACCACAGACAGCCTGGGCCCAGCTATGGAAAGCCAGGTATGTTGAAAATTGGCGCCCTCGGGATCTCATTAGAATGATGGACCCTCTAGCCGAATCCCCCATTTGGAACATGGCAAGGGCCAATCAAAACATCATACAAAATCATTGCTTTTGGGAAATGTGCAATGGAAACACAACTCTCTTATGGGAAGATGCTTGACAATAACTTCCTAAGCTTGAGAGTCTTGATTATCTTCCCCTGCAGCACAGGTATCAGGAACAAGGAAAACTCAGGGTGAACCAATACTGGACTGGCAGTATCGCGGACTAGCAATGGAGACATTGGTACCCTAATACCTTTAGATGGGATGAGCAACCTTCTCTTATCCTTGCACTCTTGTCTGGACAAGAGGAAGATCTGTTACTCTCAGGATGAAGATCAACTAAGGTGGGGCAAACTTAATGGAGGCACCTTCAACCTAAAGGAAGCCAAACTTTACTTAGAACATAGGGATCTCGAAGAGAAAGTAATTTGGAACAAAAATGTTTAGGAAACCGCCATCTGGCTGAAGATAAAGACTTTCTTATGGATCTTAATGCATCATAAGATCCTTACTTGGGAGAACTTGTGCAAAAAAGGCTTCATTGGTCCATCCCGATGTCCCCTCTGTGAAAAAAAAGAGGAGTCAATGAATCATCTCCTCAACAATTGTGAATGGACCAATAAACTATGGGTTTCAATGGAGGAGATATTCAGACAAACAGACAGGAATAGAGAGTCCATACAAGATAGCATAGCCAATTGGTGAACCAAATATTCTAGTTGCTACACTGTAAACATCCTATGGAGGCTAAGCCCCAGTTTTATAGTCTAGTCCACATGGAAAGAAAGAAATAGAAGAATTTTTCAAAAGGAAGCCGGGCATCTAGATAACATCAAAACAAATATCATGCAAAATAAGCGAGAAACTGCCCTTACCAGTAGTAAAGCAGAACATGCAAACAAGCTTTCCACTAATGATAGGCGAATTCTGCAGAAATTTGGCATGAGTGCTACAACTGACCTCAATTCTCCAGCGTAGAGACCTAAGCCCGCTCCACCTCTACTGTCCTGGAAACCTCCTATCCCGGGATTCCATAAATTAAACTTTGATGGAGCCTCTCGGGGCAACCTTGGCCCGGTCGGCCTTGGAGGTGTCATACGCAACGATAAAGGGGAAATTCTTCATATCTACAACAATTCTCTGGGGGAAGCCACTAACAACGAGGCAGAATTTGCAGCTCTGGAGCAGGGTCTGTAAATCCTAATCCGCATGGGGAGTGGGGTAGCTATAGTGGAAGGAGACTCGCTCTTAGCCATTAATGTTGCAAGGAAAATGCAAAATGGTTCACGTTTTGAGAAGGTTACTAAGCATTGGCGCCTCTCCATGGTCACCGTGCTCATCACCAACCATCTCTCTTCTCTCAATGGAGTTGTTTTGCAGGCAATCAGGCGCAGTACGAATGCAATGGCAGATAGCCTAACCAACCACGCGGTCGACCACCGAATTGATGACATTGACACGTGTTGGTAGAGCGTCACATGTGCCAATATTTGGGATAAATGATTTCAAATCTCAAGGCAAGACCTCATAGGCATGTCAGGAGAGGAGGATGGATTACAAGGTACCGATCATTAATGAATAATGTGGTTTGCTTTTAATGTTTATTCCCTAATCCTTAATGCCTGGAGGTGGCACTGCTGGTGGTTTTCCTATGGCTCGCATCGACAAAGATGGAAGATCTACCACAAAGATAGAGGTCAGCATACGTTTTACAAATTAGGGTACGAGTGGCCTCTTCTCTTCAGTGACAAGTGTGGCAGTCTGAATGCACTCAACCGTAATAATAAGTATGTCTTCAGTTAACTGTTGGGGATCCAGGCTGTCAGAAACATGGAAAGAAGGAAGTTTTAGTTAAGATCGTGGCCCCTCGCATCGCGTCTTTCACTATTAATACAGAGCCAACCAGGAAAGATCTCACATGCTTACGATATTCCTCAAAGCTCAGCCCTGTGTTTATTGTTTCATGTATAGGAAATCACATTTCAATAGTTCGCACCTGCAATCGTGCTATGGCTAAGCGCAACATCCGCAGCTCCATAGCTACTAGAGATTTAAAGAGAGCCCAGAAGAATTACGAGGCTTCAATCTCCGAAAAAGGAAAACAGATTATTGAAGAGCTCCAAATTGAGGTGAACAAAGCCAGTGAATGGATGGACAGTAAAGCCATCAGCGAGGAGGTAGATTGGATCTCGGACCCGAGCACCACAGCAACTAGAGCTACCGAGTTCCTGAGAACGTAAAGTGAGGCTTGGAAAATGAAAACAATGCTTACAAAAGCGATGAGCATGCAAGGGGAAACTTTCAAGGATGCCCACCAGGTGAACTCCCTCGCCTCTGCCAAGAATTCGGCACGGCTAGACAAGTTAGAGGTTACCATCAACTCCCACATGGAAAAACTTAAAATGCTTGCTCAGAGCCTGGGAGGGTTAATTCGACTCTTCAAGATGTGCATATGCCATGGGCTCAATGTCTCTATTGATATCCCTGAAGATAATTCCAAAACAACCATCATCAGATGCCACAGGTCCCGTAGTGTCCCCAAGGGAGATGATGGCACTAGTCTGAGTGATGTTGGTTCTCCAGGAGTCACCAAAACCAACCAGTAGGATTCCTAGTGGGCAGTCTTCTACTGATAGTTCCTGTTTATCCTTTGCTTTTGTTATTTTCTATGTTTGATGAATGTAAGCTTCGGTGGGCCTTTAAACAACCTTCTATGATAACAGTTACTCTCTTATTGTCTGGCAGCTCCGTGTGGTTGGTCGTTATCCTTTTCAATTTATGTTTGACTCAGGTTAAGTTTGTGTTAGTCAATACGCAGTACATTCCTGTCTGAACAACGATTGGCTACAGGGCCTATATAAGTGGTCCTTTGTTTTGGCAGGCTTGCATTTTCTCTTTTCCCTCCAAAAAGGGCAGGCCCCTTTTTGTAACCATATGTAACATTTTTGTGATCTAATATATCAGTTGATTTACACACAAAAAAACAATAGACTTACATATCTCCCTCATACAGGGTTATAGAATGAGTTTCTAAGCTCAATAATTGGCCTAAGGGAACTTAATTTAAACTGGGATGCAAATATCTTCAAAAAGTTTAAGCATTAAACTTATAAAAAGACTGATAATTTTACTCCAAACTTAACTTCCTCTTCCTATGTACATCTCCTACAAACCTTAAATACAAAAAAAAAACAACAGACTTACATATCTCCCTCATACAGGGTTGTAGAATGAGTTTCTAAGCTCAATAATTGGCCTAAGCTCAAAAAGTTTAAGCATTAAGATATTTGCATCCCAGTTTCTTTGTAACAAACTTTTATTGGTGGTAAAAATTTAATGATATAGAAGGTTTGACTTCCTACTCACTAATAATTATAAACCAATTTACAATGATATAAATTAATTTAGAATTATTTAAAATTCTTATATACATCATTGAATTATAAATAAAACTTGGATTATGGTAGAAATATAGCCCTCTCAAAATTCTATCAAATTTTCATTAAACTTATAAAAAGACAATGATAATTTTACTCCAAACTTAACTTCCTCTTCCTATGTACATCTCTTACAAATCTTAAATACCAAATATAATTATCATCAATATAAAACCTTAATATTTCAAAAAAAATCCAAACAAACCTATTACATGAAGATTTCAACACATTCATTCATAACAATCTTTTCTTATACTTTAAATTTGAAAATGTTAAATTAATAAAGAGACAAAATTGTTAAAAAAAATCAACTTAAATATAAATTTCATAATAAATTATTTTAACCTAAAACCATTTACATAAAATTTTGTAAATATAATTTATTTTATTTTAAAATACTTGTATTATTAAAAAAAACAACAGACTTACATATCTCCCTCATACAGGATTGTATTTTAAAATACTTGTATTATTAAAAAAAACAACAGACTTACATATCTCCCTCATACAGGGTTTTATTTTAAAATACTTGTATTATTAAAAAAAACAACAGACTTACATATCTCCCTCATACATGAAGATTTCAACACATTCATTCATAACCATCTTTTCTTATACTTTAAATTTGAAAATGTTAAATTAATAAAGAGACAAAATTGTTAAAAAAAAATCAACTTAAATATAAATTTCATAATAAATTATATTTTAACCTTAACCATTTACATAAAATTTTGTAAATATAATTTATTATTTAAAATATTGTATATTAAAAAACAACAGACTTACATATCTCCCTTTACACACGGTTTTATTTTAAATACTTGTATGTTTAAAAAAAAACACAGACTTACATATTCCCTCTACAGGTTGATTATATAATTTATTTTATTTTAAAATACTTGTATTATTGAAAAAACAACAGACTTGCTATTTCCCTCATTAGGGTTTTTTTTTAATACTTGATTATTAAAAAACAACAACTTACATATCTCCCTCATAATGAGATTTCAACACATTCAACATATCAATCTTTTCTTATACTTTAAATTTGAAAATGTAAATTATAAGAGACAAAATGTTAAAAAAAATCAACTAGATATAAATTTCTAATAAATATATTTTAACTAAAACCTTACATTAAAATTTGTAAAATTTATTTATTTTATTTTAAAATACTTGTATTATTAAAAAAACAACAGACTTACATATCTCCCTCATATAGGGTTTTATTTTAAAATACTTGTATTATTAAAAAAAACAACAGACTTACATATCTCCCTCATACAGGGTTTTATTTTAAAATACTTGTATTATTAAAAAAAACAACATACTCACATATCTCCCTCATACAGGGTTGTAGAATGAGTTTCTAAGCTCAATAATTGGCCTAAGCTCAAAAAGTTTAAGCATTAAGGTATTTGCATCCGAGTTTCTTTGTAACAAACTTTTATTGGTGGTAAAAATTTAATGATATAGAAGGTTTGACTTCCTACTCATTAATAATTATAAACCAATTTACAATGATATAAATTAATTTAGAATTATTTAAAATTCTTATATACATCATTGAATTATAAATAAAACTTGGATTATGGTAGAAATATAGCCCTCTCAAAATTCTATCAAATTTTCATTAAACTTATAAAAGCATTTGATAATTTTACTCCAAACATAAACTTTCTCCTCTTCCTACTGTTACAATCTCCTACAAACCTAAATGGACCAATATGAATTATCTAAATATAAAACTTAATATTCTCAAAAAAAAAATTCCAAACAAACCTTTACATTGAAGATTTCAACACATTCATTTCATGAAGCGAAATCTTTTCTTATTACTTTAATTTTGAAAATGTTAAATTATAAAAGAAAAATGATTTTAAAAAAAATTCAACCTTAATTATAATTTCTGATAAATTATATTTTAACCTAAAACCATTTTACAAAAATTTGGAAAGTAAATTTATTTATTTAAAAGTACTTGTATTATTAAAATTAAGAAATAAAAAATAAATCAAAACTCAACCTTCTTTTCTGACCCAAAAAAACCTTAAATTCTACATCATATAACTCGTTAAACACTAAACATCATTCATTTCAACAGATTCAATAAATATTGATTGAAGCTTTATTTTATTTTTTATTTTAGATTTCAAATTAAAAATAAATAAAATATGATATTAGAAAATATTATAACAATAGAAAGAAACATTGGAAAAAATATATTGTTTTTCTCTATTATATAAGACGTTTTGGTTAATATATCCCCTCAACTATATATATGAGGGTGGACATGAAGATATATAATAGAGAAAATATATGTTTTATAACGCCGGCCCCACCCCTACCCAGAGGGTTGAGGTGGGAGGACACATTTTTCTTTAATATGTCTCTAATATGTCTCTTAATTATATGAGGATGGATATATGGAGAATATGAAAAAATACATAGTATATATGAGGGTGTGGGTAGGGGAATATTATAGAAAACACAACTTTTCTTTTGTCCTTTTTTTAATGATCTTTGCGATATTACTAATGATGAAATTGTGGATTTTTGTGAAATTACTGTTGAAAATTAATATATGCTCAAAAATAAACCAAAACATTTAAGAATTAGATTATTATTGTCAAAATGAAACACTCTAACTCTTGTGGAGAATTTTTGGAAGGAACCATGTAAAGGACTTTTAATTCGTCACGTGGACACTCTACCATCATCAGGGACCAAAAAACTCATTAGTCTTTTGACAATGATCACTTTCTGATGACAATGAACTTTTGGTTGGTCCCTGATGATAGGTGGAGTGTCCACCCAAAATGCCAGATGGATTAAAAATTCTTTATACAATTTCTTTCAAAAATTCTACACAACATGAACAACTATGAAAGTATACACTCAATAGGTGGAGTGTCCACCCAAAATGCCAGAATGATTAAAAATATTTTATACAATTTCTTTTAAAAATTCTACACAACATAAACAACTATGAAAGTATACACTCAACCTAACTCTTCTTCATTTTGATATTTTGTGTAGAAATTTGGTGATACCATTCTTTTTTTTTACACAGTGGGAAAACATATCATACCACAGTTGTCAAACTAGCATTGAGGACAACCATGATGAGATCATATCCACCAATGTAGGATGACTCTTCAACTAGCACTGAGATGCTATCCACTAATGTAGGATGACTCTTCATCCTTATTCAAGGAAAACCACACCACCTAGAATAATCTGTTGGTGCTCAGTAAGGGGGCAAACTTTCACTCTTGCCAGATGTCTTTGGGTCTTGGGCTATTAATTTGTTTTCTTATGTCCAGAGAAGACTAGCTCTAAGCTAAGTAGAAGAAATTTTAGGGCATACTCAAAGCCCAATTCCGGTAAAGCAAGCAGTGAAGACAACCATGACCAGACACTATCCATGAATGTAGAATGACTCTTCACTGTTATTCAAGGAAAACCACAACACCTAGAATAATCTGTTGGTGCTCATTAAAGGGGGCAAACTTTCATTCTTTTCGGTGCCTTTGGATCTTGGAGTGTTACTCTATTTTCTTATGTCCAAAAAAGGCCAGCTCTAATGAAGCAAAAAACAATTTTAAGATACACTCAAAGCCCAATCTGACTCTTCTTCATTTTAGGTAAAAAAAATTCGCTCACGAATTATGTGGTACGGTTTATGATTTGCAGTAATCGTGGATTTGGCACGAAATTCAAATTAAAAACACGTTAAATCAAGGTTCCACGAGGGCAAGTGTTTCTGTGCTTGAGACTTGGCTCACCAGGCTAGGATTGAAGGATGATGAGGTCATGAAAGCAAGCCGTTGAACAACCTAAAACGGCGTGAACGAAATCAAACTCCCAAGCATAAGCACATGAATGATTTTGAAAAGCTTAATCAATACACTGACCACGGGTTTAACGACTCTGATTAGTTTATTTTAATGCCACAGGCGGTAACATCGAAGCTTCCGCCTGACTTTTCCAAAGCCGTCGCTGGTTTGATCGGTTTCCATCGGCAGAAGACGACAAAATTAACCCGGGGGCGCCGCCGACCAGGGTTAAATCCGGACCGCGGTTGACAGGGACGGTTGCGGACGTGTTTGCTTTACAGAAAAAGAGGGCCTGGGAAAAGAGCAGGTAGGAAGAAAAGGAAATAGATGGAGAGCGCGCCGCAACGGCAATCCCCCGATCAACGGCTTAGAACGCGCGGCAGACGTCACTTTCCCTCAAATTCTGTCTGCAGGGGACGCGCAAAGATGCGCGCGGGAGGCCACCGACCCACCTGCCGACCGGCGCCGCTGCCGCCGTGAAAGGGGAATATCCTCTCCCCGCGGAAAAGCACAGCCCACGTGTTCGACTGTCACCGTGGCAGGTGTTGTCCCCTCACATACGACAGGCCGCCCGACCGAGCAGCATTTGCCGGCCGGCAATCCCAGACTTCGATTTCCGACCCTATCATCTCGTCTGCCTGCTCGTACGCTGACGACGGAAGGACGGGCATGTGACGGACAGAAGCCTCTCGTGGCTCCTCCGTTAACTTCCGAACGGTTAACGTGATTGGCCGGCGATCGACGTGGTCCCCACCTGTGGCACCCCATTCCCGAAGTTCAAGGATCGAGGGCATCCGCACGTCGCCCTCGTGTCACCGTCCCCATCATTACCTGCCTTATTCAAATGTGTTTTTCTCCATTTTTTAAATAGATAATATTTCCAAAAAATATTGCCATAATATTCCCTTCCAGGGCCAATGCCAAGGACTGGTCACATGCACCTGCTTCACATGTTTTGTTTTGACAGTCATACCTCTAAACAAATCTATGAAGTTGTCTTTAATGAATGAATGTAACTCAATGGGGTATGTTCATCACTGCCTCATGGTGGAGTCACTTAAAATTTTAGCAAAATGTATCTTCTTTTTGTTTTCTATAAATTTCATAAAAAATTAGTAGGGAATTTAGGTATAGATAGATTTTTGTTATCATTTATATACATTTGTGTAAAATGGAATAAAGTTAGGTTTTGCCTAATTCTAAATTATAAATTTTCTCACTCACAGATTTAGATAATTGAAATTTTAATTATTTATATAGTTAAAAGAATTTCAATAAAAAAAAAGGGAATTTAGGTATAAATAGATTTTTGTTACCATTCATATACATTTGTGTAAAATGGAATAAAGTTAGGTTTCATTTAATTTTAAATTATAAAATTTCTTACTCAAAGATTTAGATAATTGAAATAATAATTATTTATATAGTTAAACTTTTAAAGAGTAGGAAAAAAATTGTTATAATATTAGGCACTTGTTTTTTTCTCAAAAGTTTATAATAAATATAATAAATTTTAGAATTAAATGTATATTTTTTAACGTTTTTTTTTTTTAAGGAACTTTGTATCAATCAAGAATAATAAAGATACATAGATAGGTTATTGCTTACAGAGGGAGGTTCCAGAAAACTAGATGTCAACATATAGCAATTGGACCACTGTAACATTGACAAATTTTTTATTTTTACATCTCATTGACTTCTTTTAAGCCTGAAATTCCTCTAAACGAGGAAAACATTTATGTTATAAAACCCCACTTTTATATATATATATATATATTATTAGCTTATTATAATTAATATATATATATATTAATATTATTAATTTTCCCTTATTTTTTAGCCCATGATTAAAATTTGAGGAAAATATTTGCATTTCCATTAATTTGATTGAGAATCCTAAATAATCTCTTGACTTCTTAAGCTTTTGGAAACCTTCCAACAAGAATTATATATTATCTCTTCTATTATATCTATATATATATCTATAATATCTAATATATTATATTATATATAATATATATATATTTTTAATTCCTTTATTTTGATTATAAAATTTTTGAAGAAATATTTTGCATTTCCAGAAATTTGATCAAATCTAATTAAAATAGGTCAATTAGGGTTTTAATAATTTTCTTTTATATTTATATATTTATATATCTCTCTTCTTTTTTCAATGTTGTATATTTTATATGAGATGTCTCAATATGTAAACCTTATTTTGAGTATAAAATTTCTTTTTTCTTTTCAAGTATTATGTTGATGTTGTAAACATCAATAATGTCACTTTTCAGAATTAAACTTGGGTAGGGAAAATTCCATTCATACTTCCCAACCAATGGTTATATGCCCAATTGATATATACAATTTACATTTCTCTATATAAAAATGAATTTACTTTTAATTTTACTAAAATTTTAGTAATATGTTTTTTTATAATTTTTAATTTATTTTTTTAATGTTGATTGTATTAGAATTGATCTCATCAATATGTAGATAACTTGAAAAAAAAAAAAAATATTGGCCAAATTATGATTATATGCTTATTAATTAAATTTAATAGGAAGTTTGATAGATACAAATCATTATTTTTATATATATGATCAAGTGGATGATTTAATTATATATGTATTTCACGATTCATTATTTAGAAATATTTTATTTTATTTATATATTATATTAGCTTACTCAATTTTTATTTTTACTTTAAATGATTTGACCGAGTAAACATATTATAACACCATTGTTATACTAGATCGTAGAACACCTCTCAGCGAAATAAAAATAAACCATAAAAAGTCTTTAATCATTTAATATATGCAATTTTAGCAATTTAATTTCATCATTATAATAATAGTAAATCAAAATTTACTATATTCCAATGAAAAAAATGTATGTTTTGTTGGATTTGTTGGATTTTTATATTACTTCTTTTAGATACTAATCATACATTCTTACATGAAAGGTTCATAAATTAATTTAGGTTGTACCATATAAATTTCACTCTTTAGTGTTAAAATGCCAATGCTAAAGAGGGATTGGATAAATTAATTTTGTAGTGGAGAATATTTTTTTTGAAAACAAATTTTCCCTGAAATTTCCAAAATTTTCAATTATGATTAAAGTTCCATTATGATCTAATTTCTATGCATGGTAGAACAATGACCTTATGGATTTTTCCTAATTCTAAACCAATATAGAATCATTGAGAAAATGATTAAAACTTTTTAGATGAATCATGACTCTGACTTCTTATGTCGTTGGATTTTGATAGTGCTAAGGAAGTTTATTATATGATTAGATTATTTGAATGAGCACTCTCTTTAAATATTAATAGTGCTCGACTAAATGGTCAACAAGGTGGTTAAGTAACTAGCTAGCAAACAGTCAGTTGAGTGGTTGAATAACTAGTTACTTGACCAACCCATTGACCAATAAGTCAACTACACAATCAATTGTTCCACCAGTTGACCACTCAATTGACTATCTCATGCCATCCAATCTTTTAACTAACTATCTCTAGAATCTCTAGAGGTGTGGTGAACCAACAAAACTTTAGGTTCCAACATCTCCCCGTCAATACAATGTTTTGGAAGTTCAAGAGGTTAAATTATGTTAGCATGACACTACTCACAATTTTGGTCTCATGACTTATAATCCATTTTTTGCTAATGGTAGTTATCTATATAATGTTGCAAATTCTCTTACTTAATTAACATATTATTATGTATTCATTTCATTCTACATTAACATTATCAATGAGTGTGCATGTTTCAACGTGTTGCACCAAAAAACTTTGTCAGTCAAATATTGATTTTAAGGAAAAAGTTCTCAGATTGATATAATAACATCCTCCCTTAATTTGATACTAACATCAACTATTTTGATACCATGATCCATAATTCATCTTTAACTTGTGGTTTTTATCTATGTGAAATTATATATTCTCTTACTATAATAAAATATTCTTGTTAAAATTTATCCCACATTAATACAATCTTCTAATTATATGTGTATGCCAATGCAATCACATCAACCCTTTAAAAAAGTCCCCAAATTGATGTATAATATCTCCCTCACATAGCATTTAGTAATTCCAAATTGATGTATAATATCTCCCTCACATAACATTTAGTAATTCCAATGTCATATTTTGTAAAGCATCTTTAACATATATTAATCATAATATATTTAATGGTTACAAGTTATCTTACCATAATAATTTATATATATTAAAAATTTATTTTGCATTAATATTTCTTCTATTAATAAATATTATTAATAAAACTATAAACAAATCATTATTATTATGATATATACCGATTTCTTTTCTCCAAGAGATATATAAGCATTCTAAAATAATTTATATATATAATATATATATATAATTTCACTTTATCCTTATTCCTTTGTGATGTCAACATGTAATCTAAAAAAATTTCTACTTCGTCCATGTTAAAATTCCATTCTTCGTTATCAAAAAATATATATGCTCAAGTGAGTCCATGTTGTGAAGATTCTATTTTTATTTTTATAATCTTTGGCAATAGAATTTGGAAATAATGTTCACTGATCTGTAAACTACCATGGATATTCCACTAGATAGTTCGTCACAATAGATCTGATAATATTATATTAAAAAATTTGAGATTCTACACTATTATAGTTTTATTTAATTTCTAGATCTATAGTTTTTACTGTAATTAGTGTATGTAGGTAAAATTAAATCAATAAAAAAAGTAGAGAACGACAAAATAAACTCACACACACATAAGACACAAGATATGCTCTCTGGGAAACCCTTTTGGGAGAAAACCTAGCTAGAAGGTGAGGCTGCTTCGTTCTCTTTTTCTGTCTGAAAAATATGGCTGATACAAAGAAGTCATGTCTACGGCCCATGGACTGCTGCAATGCACATATCGTCTATGTGTGCTCTACCTCCTATATCTCCTCGCTATCTTTGCTTATCTATGGAACAAAATGCTCTCGAAAGAATGGAATGCCTCTTCCTTCTAGTGCCCTGGTCATAACACAACCCAATAGCCTACTAGTGGTTAAGTTTGACTACATCGACTCTTAATTAGAGTTACAAAATAGACTCTTCTAGAGTATTTTACATCATAAACATAGGGCTAGCCCTTTTTCCATGAATAATGGGGGCCGATGCGACATCCTCCCGAACTATAGGTGTGGAAACATGAAGGTGAACTTCTGAGTGGCATAACTTTTGCATACAGACTCTGATTGACGCGCTTCTTGCATCGCCGGAAATGTCTCTATGTGGAGAATAACAATAAAAGGTGTGATGCTAAAGAGGCAAATATTTACCCCCCAAAAGTTCCATTTGATGCCTCAAAATGCTCCCGGAAGGTTTCAAACCTCATTTGGCCAAACTGGATCCCATTAGTAAAAATGGTCTTGTGAGCTGATTCCTCCACTTTTTCCACTCCAAATGTATCTAGACTGATGAAAAAAAATATAATGATCTAATTCATATCACATCTCCCCATTTGGGAGGCTTTTGGCCCCCAAAATATTTTATTGAATCAGGTGAGGAAATTTTTCCTCCACTTTCTCTCTCATGTACCATTTAGCTTTGCTTAGAAGCCTCCCCTTCAACCCAATCTACCAAAGGTCATTTTGCCCCTATCTTGTAGTTTTGGACCTCTTCTATAAAACTATATCTTCTGTCAACTTTGCCTGAGTATTTGGTGCTAAATCCTCCACAGAAGGTAGGACTTGTTCCTCTTCCCCATCTAGCATGGAAGGCTCATAGAGTTTCAATTTCTCTACATTCAAAACTGAGTAAATGTGCGTATATGGTGGTAAACTAAGTCAATAGGTATTATCACCCACCTTTTCTAGTATCTCAAAGGTACTATACCTTATAGCCTTAATTTACTTACCAGGGCCCTGCAACCTCTCCTTGTTCAACTGTAGCCATACTCTATTGCCCACCTTGAATGATTTCTCTATTATGTGTTGATCATGCCTGGCCTTATACTTATCTTGCAACTTCTGCAGTGTTTATTATACTTGTAGATGGATCTGCCTGATATTCTCTATAAAATTTCCAACCCTCAAAGAATCTGTTGTAAGATCTTCCCTCACTCTTCCTTGTTGCCCATATGCAATATCCAAAGGTGAAGGTGGAAAATATCCAAAACAAGTCTCAAATGGGGACTTTCTTGTAGAAGTGTGGACTATTCTGTTATAAGAATGTTTTATATATACCAAATTTTCATCCCAGATCTTCAGATGCTTCTGGTTGTATCGCCTTAGAAGTTGCACCAAAGTCTTGTTGACTACTTCTGCCTGCCCATCTATCTATGGATGTAATGTTGTAGATCTATTCAACTTTGTGCCCATCTTCTCCCACAATGTAGTCCATAATGTACTGAGAAATATTGTATCCCTATTTGAAATGATGCTCCTTGGTATCCCAAAGTGCACCCAAACCTGTCCAAAGAACAAGTTTGTTGCTTCTTGTTCGCTTATGGTCTTTTTACAGGGCATCAGAACACACATCTTGTTGAACCTATCAACTACCATGAATAGGTATTCATGTCCTTTTCTGGTTGTTGGTAAACCTCCCACAAAGTCCATGGAAATGCTTTCCAAGGATGAGTGGGTATAGGTAAGGGACGATACAAACCCCGTTTCAAGTTGCTAGGATTTCTGGTACAACAAAGCATGCATCCTCTTATGAACCTAGCTACCTTCTCTTACATCTTGGGCCAATACACATACCTCTGCAAGTTAGCCATGGTCTTCCCTACACCAAAGTTCCCTGCAACCTTGGAGGTGTGAGCCTCTCTAATAAGCTACAAATACTCACATTTAGGAACACATAGCTTATCCAACCTATAGAGTAACCCATCCTATAGATGGTAGTAAATTGCGTTGTTTCCATTGTGCACATGACTCTGACTCTGCAATTGTTGATACACCTCCTTGAAGTCCTCATCTTCTGAATATGCCTCTATGTATGTGGCATGGGTGATTGGCTCCATGTTCATAAGAGTCCCCAAATCTATAATCTTTGATGTGGGTGGCCTTGAAAACATATCAACCAACTCTTTTGTGATTCTCTTCTTATACTTCATCACCAAATGAAACTGCTGTAAAAACCCCATCCACTTGTAATGCTTGGTTTATTGTAGCTTACTATGGGCATACAAGTATTGTGACTGTTGGTGATCTATGTGGATTATTGTCTCCTTTCCCATTAGATAGTGCTTCCACTTCTTCACATCTTGCACCATGGCACAGAGCTCCTTATCGTAGGTAGGGTAGTTAAGAACTGCCCCATGAAATACTTTAGACTGGTAGAAAATGGGCCTTCCTCCTTGCATGAAGACAACTCCCATGGCATACCCACTCACATTTGTATCCACTTCAAAGGGCCACTACAAGTTTGGTAATGTCAGAACTGGTGCTTCACTGATCTTCTTCTTTAACTCATCGAAAACCTTATGCTGACCTTTTCCCCACTAGAAACTCTTGCCACTTGTTGTTATGGTGTGGAGCGGTGCTACTACCATTGAAAAGGAGGCTATGAATTTCCTCAGGTACTATGCTGCCCCAATGAAACTTCTAACCTCATTAACATTAGTAGGAACCGACCATTTCATGATGGCCTCCATCTTGGAAGGATCCATCTTCAATTCTCCTCCACCAATCACATATCCCAAATACACCAAAGACTGTTGCGCAAACTCACACTTCTTGAGAAATCTTCCAACTATTCCCACTGCATGCATGATGTCTGGTCAGGTACCTGCCAAATAAAGTAGACTTCCAATCATGGATCTACAGGTTGGTTGATGCACTGCTGCCGATTCATCATTTGCACTAAGACTGCATCCTGTAACCATAGGGGTACATACTGGTTTCGAATCTTCCATGCCATACTTCTTTAGAATCTGCTTGAGGTACTTGGTTTGAGACAAGAAGATACTGCCTTCATTTTGTTGGATTTGCAATCCAAGAAAGTATGTCAGTTCTCCAAGCAAAGACATTTCGAATTCTTTCTGCATCACCAAGGCAAAGCTTTGACTAATAGCTTCTTCATTGCAACCAAAGATAATGTCATCGACATACACAACAAGTATTAGCAATTTGTCATTTTCAATTTTTATATAAAGATTGATATTTGCTTATCCTTTTGAAAAACCTTGTTGATGAAGATATTTGTCCAAACGATAGTACCAAGCCCTTGGAGCTTGTTTAAGACCATAGCGAGCCTTTTTTAGTATGCATACAAGATTTGGATCATTCCCAAGAATGAAACCATCTGGTTGCTCAATGTACACTTCTTCTTCTAAGTCTCCATTCAGAAAGGCTGATTTCACGTCCCTTTGAAATACTTTGAACTTCTGAAAACTTGAGAGAGAAAGGAACATTCGGATGGCCTCAAGTCTAGCAACAGCAGCAAAGGTTTCTTCAAAGTCTAATCCTTCTTGTTGAGCATACCCTTTACAAACAAGTCTAGACTTGTTTCTAATTACTTCCCCATTTTCAATCAACTTGTTTTTGAAGATCCATTTTGTCCCTATGACATTCTTATCTTTTGGTCTAGGAACCAACTCCCAAGTGTTGTTCTTTTCGATTTGTTCAAGTTCTTCATCCATTGCCTTGACCCAGCATTCATCTTGGCAAGCCTCTCTTACATTTTGTGGTTCAGTGGAGGAGAAGTAATGCCATAGTGAGCTTCTGAATTGTCTTCTTGTTTGTTGCCAACTTCTTTTGCCCAAAATTTGTGTTCTGGATGATCTTTTGAACATACCTAGAAGGAGTCTTTTCTTCTATCCTTATTTGTTCCTCTGGCTCCTCATGGGTTTCTTCTTCATAATTTTCTTCTTCATCATCAGTCTGATTTTGAGGGTAGTCTTTATCCTTTTCGATATTTTCATAATTTACTTGCCTAGGAATGTATCCCTTTTCATCAACCACTACATCAATGCTATCAACAATTCTTCCAAGTCTTTTATTGTAACACTTATATGCTTTGCTGTGGGGAGAATAACCAAGGAGAATGCCTTCATCTACTCTGGGTTCAAGTTTGCCAAGTTGTTCATTATTATTTTTAATATAGCATTTTCTTCCAAAAATTTTGAAATGCTTTACCGAAGGAGTCTCACCATACCAGAGCTCATGAGGAGTTTGAGTGCTGTTCACTTAGACATTTGTTTTGTTGAGAATAACAACCGCAACAAATGCAGCTTCACCCTAGAAGGTTGCGGGAGTTCCAGACTCATCAAGCATAGCACGAGGCATTTGTTGAACCGTTCTGTTCATCCTTTCCACTACTCCATTTTGCTAAGGAGTCCTAGCTGTAGAGAATTCCCTTCTTATTCCATGTTCTTCATAGAAATTGAAAAATTCATTTGAAGTAAACTCCCCACCTCTGTCAGACCTGAGGCACTTAATTTTGTGATCTGATTCGTTTTCAGCCAAGGCTTTGAAAGATTTGAATTTTTCGAATGCTTCATCTTTTTGCTTCATAAGTCCTAACCAAACCATCTTGGAGAAGTCGTCGACGAATAATATAAATTATTCTTCTCCTCGAGGTGAACTTGTCCTAAATGGACCACATACATCTGTATGGACTAGCTCAAGAGGCCTGCTAGCTGATCCTTCCTTCTCAGGGAAGTTAGTTCTAGTTTGCTTACCAAACTGACATGATTTGCATATAGTGTTTTCTGGAATTTTGATATCTGGAAGACCGCGAACTGCCTGGTATTTGCATGCTTTCCTTATTTGTGAAAAGCTTAGATGCCCCAACCTCCGGTGCCATAACCAGTGTTCATCATCGTTGCTCAAATAGCATTGTTGTTGTCCTTCTTCAAATATGTATAAATTATTTGGAGTCTTCTGCCTTTGATCACTATTTTTCTTGTATCAAAATCACGAACACTACATCCATTTGATCGAAATATTACTTCGGTTCCTTGATCACACATTTAACTAACACTCAGTAGATTATGCTTCAAGCCATCAACATACAAAACATTTCCAGCTTTAACTTTTTCTTTCAATTGAACAGTGCCTTTTCCTTTTATGACTATAGGGGTATCATTTCCAAAAGAAACTTTCTTTCCCTTTTCTAAAACACTATATGATTCAAGTTTTTCTTTATCACCTGTCATATGCTTTGAACATCCACTGTCGATGTACTATTGATTTTCTAGTCCTTCTACATATAAAGCTATCCCACATCTTTCTGGTTGCAGTTCCTTCATTCTCCATGTTCTAGCACTTGAGGTTTGTTCCTTCTGAGTTGTCTTCCAAAACCTACTCCTGCATTCAGAATCTTCATAACCAAAGTTATTACAAATAGAACATTCAATTTCATTTTCAAGGGCGGAAAAGTTGTTATAGGTCCTTTTTGTGATTCCAGTCATACTTATTTGTTTTTGAGCTTCTCCAGTCATGATTGTCTTATAGGCAACACATTGAGCTACTTTGTGGCCGAAGTTATGGCAAGAGAAACATTGGCCATTGAAGAAACTCCTGCGATTGTCAAATCTACTAGCCAAATGATTGTAGTTTCTATTGTCATCCATTCTTGAAGAAAATTGAGAAGATTTTACTTGTGGTTGATTGTGGCTTCTGTTTATCCTTAAAGTATATTGCCCCCGATTTTCTTGATAGTCTTTGTTCATTCTTGAGGTAAACTGTCCCTGATTTACCTGATAATTTCTATTAGGCTTTTGCTCGCTCCTCCTTGCTGCATCAAGATAATTTTTGGAAGTGGATGCTTGTGATCCTTCTCCATTATACCCAAGACCTATCTTGATTAGTGGAGAACGCTGCACATTGATAATCTCATCCAGCGTTTCAGATCCTTTAACAAATTTAAGATTAAGAGCTTTTGTTTTCTCAATCTCTTTTCTAAGACCAACAATTTCACATTCCAATTTTTCAGCTAGTTGACATTGCAGAGAATCAATAATCATATTTTTCTCTTCTAAACAGACTTTGAGTTTAGAAATTTCTTCATAAAATCCTTCTTCATCTATAGCATCCATGTAATCATCATCTTCAAAAGCCATTAAAAGTTTATAATTATTACCTCGTTCATCTTCATCACTATTTGAAAGTCCATCACTATCTTCATGAGTGTAATAGCTTTTCTTGTTTGCATTCTGTTTCTTGTTCCATCTAACAGATTGTTTTCCCTTGTCAATCTTATCCTTATGAGGACATTTGGTAGCATAGTGACCGACTCTTCCACAAGCAAATCATTTGAAAGGTAACTTACCTCGGAATCTTCCAGTACCCCGTTAAAGGTTCTTGACAAAATTTGATTCTTCCTCTTCTTTTGACATGTGTCCTGACTCATAGTAATCTCCTTTGCCTGAAGCCTTGAAAACAACTTCTCTCCTGTCTCCTTTCCTCATTTCATAAGCAGTCAGAATTATGTGCAGCTGTGACATGGTAAGGTTTCGTAGATTCTCTTTTTCTTCTATTGCAGAAACTTTAGATTCAAAAGATCTTAGAACTTTTTCAACCACAACAACCCATTTTATTTCTTCACCCAAGTTTTTCATACAATTAACAATCTCATCTACATGAAGGAAATAGTTAGCCACACTTTCATCATTATGCATTCTGAGATTTTCATACTGAATTCTGAGGGTTTGAAGTTTTGCTCGTTTTACCTAATCGTGTCCTTCATAGCTCAGTACAATCTTGTCCCATATTTCTTTTGCGGATTTATACTGCATAACCTTGACAAATTTGGATTGAGATAAACATCCTAATAGAGTATTGACTGCCTTTTCATTTGTTTCATATTTCTTCTTCTCAGTCAGATCTATAGGAGTTGCTGATGGAAAAGTATACCCTGTATCTATGATATCCCAGACTTCGGTACCAAGAGATTGAAGATAGGCAGTTACCCTTACCTTCCAATATATGAAGTTTGTCCCATCAAAAATTGGTGGCCTGATCGATGCTTCTCTCTCATAGTTACTCATGATGATGGATCTTCCTTCAAGCGATCAAGCTTCTTCAGAAGGACCTACTCTGATACCAATTGTTGGAAATAATACTGAGAGGGGGGGTGAATCAATATTATCAAGTCAAATATTCCTTTTTCAAATCCAAATGATATACGCTACTTCAGTTAATGAAACCCGCAACTATGTAGAAGGAAACCCGCATATACTATGAAAACTTATAATTTACTTTATCTTTTAGATGTTGATTGTTAATTTGTGTATCAAATAACCAATAACTAGAAACAGTAAAATAGAGCAGAAGACAATCACACACAAGAACACAAGATATAAGGTGGAAACCCAATGTGGGTGAAAACCACTGCTGCAATCGTCTCTATCTTCTCTTTTAATTTAGAAATTCTTTTTTACAATTTGTATGGTCTGCAGGTCCTTTACCGTATTTGCAGGCTGAACTGCAGAGGAGCTAAACTCTCTCTCGTTTTCCAGCTTCTCCTGGAAGGGAGCTACAACCCCCTTAGCTCTTGCACTAGCCAAGATACTAGTACACAGGTGCTAGCCTACAGAAGGCTACAACCTTCTCTTTCTTCCAGGGACCACATTTCATAAATTTTTAGACTGGATCCATGAACATCAATCAGTCATCAAGAATTTCTGCATCAAACAATCTCCTTTTCACCAATTAGAACTGAATCAAGTAGACACTTCTCTGACAGCTGTATCCAAATCACAGTAACAGTAACCACACACCAAATTTGAACCCAGAACAAAAGATACTATCATTCAAGCTTAAAGATTATGACCCATCAATAGAACTTATCCTTCTCCTTGCGCTCAAGTTCCTTCTTTATTCAGATCCAGATCTGCACCATAACCCAATCACAGTATTCCAGATCTAGCACTTTATTAGATAGTCAATAACAATTCAGATGATGCTTTTCCAAATGATCTCCTTCCTCTTTTATAGTCTTAGGACTTTCAAAATACCACGGTCCAAAACCATAATAACACAATACCATGAACCCAATACTTGGGATCAACACTTTTGGATGCAATAC
>APFE030618178.1:0-32062 GCA_000404065.3 Pinus taeda | reverse complement strand
CAACACTTTTGGATGCAATACCACAGACCAAAACCATAGGATCAAAAACTGTCGGACTAATACCATGAACCAACCATGAAAGTGCGTGAACTTTTCTCCACATGAAATAAACTTGTATCTACATAAAATTCCATAAACTTTTCTCCACATGAAATAAAATTTTCTTTGCATAAAATTCCGTGAATTTTTCTCTACGTGAAATAAACTTTTCTCTGCATAAAATTCTGTGAACTTTTCTCCACATGAAATAAACCTTTCTCTGCATAAAATTCTGTGAACTTTGCTGCACTATAATTTATCATCTCAGATGAGTGGTTTTCCATCAAGTACAACATATGTATCATAATACCAACATTTATCCTTCCATAGATCTCTCCCCCTTTGTTATCAATGAAAAAGACACCAACATGCTCCCCCTATCACCATGCTTCTCTTGTCAACAAATCTTCTTTTTTATGTTGATCCTATGGACCTGGAAGCTTCATTTTAATATGTTGAAAATATAGCGGCTTCCTTGCTTCCTCTCGAAGGAGGATCTAGTGAAAGAGGACAAAAGGAATGACTGGTAATCTTTTCCTCAAGTACTCAAACTTTTCTCTAGGAAGTGGCTTAGTGAAGATATCAACAACTTATTCTTTGGTAGTAACATACTCTAGCCTCACAATCTGGGCTGCAGCATGCTCTATCAAAAAAGGATAGTTGATGGGGATATGTTTTGTCTTGGAGTGAAAGACTGGATTCTTTGACATGCTTATTTCACTTAAGTTGTCACAAATAATGAGGATTAATTGATCATAAAACACTTGTACATCTTGCAATGTTTTCTTCATCCATAGTAATTGAGTACAATAAGAAGTTTCCATAATATAATTTTCTTCAGTGGTAGATAAGGAAATAGAAGCTTCCTTCTTGCTTAACCATGAGACTAAACTTTCTCCAAGAAAGAAAGAACTAACATTTGTGGTTTTTCTATCATCCATGTCACCTTCCCAATCAACATCAGTATAAATAGTAAATGAAAAATATTTATCACTAGGGTAGTACAGACCATAGTCCATTGTTTCTCTAAGATATTTGAGGATCCTTGGATGCTAATAAATGGCTTTGTATGGGAGTTGCTTGATATCTTCCAACTATAGCAATGACCTACACGATGTCTAGTATAAAAGCTATCAGATATAAAAGGTTGCCAATAGTGGATCTATATAAGCTCTAGTCTACTCCTGGATATTCATCCCTCTTACTAAGTTTGCAACTTGTCACCATTTGAGTGCTCACCAAAGAGCGTTCTTTGATGCAAAATTTCTTTAGCACTTGCTTGAGATACATTCCTTGAGAAATAAAAATACCTTTAAGGGTCTGCACTATCTACAATCCAAGGAAATATGATAACTCTCTAAGCATGGACATCTTGAATTCGACCTTAATATCAGTTGCAAATTCACTTTTCAACAGGTCATAATTATTGGAAAAGATGATATTATCAGCACATACAACTAACACAATGAGTTTTCCATTCTTTTATTTGAAATATAAATTGGTTTCAGTTGCACCTCTTTTGAATCCACACTTGAGCAGGTAGCTATCTAGATTGGGATACCAAGCCCTAGGGGCTTGCTTGCTTGAGACCATACAAATTTTTATTTAGTCTGTAGACATAATCTAGTTTCTTTGTTATTTGAAAGCCTTCTACCTACTCTATATAAAATTCCTCCTGTAGGTCTCCATTAAGAAAAGTAGATTTGACATCCATTTTATATATTTTGAATATTTTAAAGTAATAAAATCCAAAAAAAATATTATTTCTTCTAATCTAGCAACATCATAAAAAATTACATCAAAATCTAAGCCTTTTATTTCTGCGTAGCCTTTGCATACCAACCTGGCATTGTCTGTTACCACTTCTCCATGGTCATTTATTTGTTGCTCAAAACCCACTTTGTGCCAATGACATTGTTGTTATCATGTCTTGAAACAAGTTCCCAATTCTAATTTTTCTCTATCTAATCTAATTCGTCATTCATTTCCTTTAGCTAATGTTGATCATGACTCACTTGAACAATATCCTTTGGTTCCTCCATGTTCAACAAGGCAATAGGTTCTTACGCGGAGGCATTGAGAAGCTTCCTTATTGTCTCCACTCCAAAATTTAATTCACCAATAATTTGATCAGTTGGGTGATGCTTTTGCACATACCTCAGGGGATCTCTAACTTGAAGACTAGAGGGATCTTCCTCTCTTGCTTCTACAGTTTCCTCATCATTCACCTCAACAAGTCTTACTTGTTTGTCAATGCTAGTTTTTTCAAGTTGTTTTACTTCTTGATCAACGTGCTCATCCACCTTTACATCGATGCATTCAATGATTCTCTTGGAGACTTTTTTGTAGCATATGTAACCTTTGTTGTTGTGTGAATATCCTAGAAAAATGCCTACAGCTTCTTTGACATGGAATATTCCAAGTTTTTTATCATTTCTCTTAATGTAGCATCTCCTGCCAAATTTTTTTAAGTGTTTAACTGTTGGAGGTTTCCACACCACAACTCATAGGGAATTTTGTCACCATTTGGTATAAAATGATATTTGTTGATAATAACTACTATTGTACGAATTTCCCTTGCCCAAAACCTTCGTTGAGCATTATTTTTTGTCATCATCACTTTGGATAATTGTTGCACTGATCTGTTTGATCTCTCTGCTACTCCATTTTTCCAGGGAGTATGTATTATTCTAAATTATCTCTTGATGTCATTGATTTTACAAAATTCAGCAAATTCCTCTGAAGTGAACACACCTCCATTATTACACCTTATGATTTTGATTTTGCAGTGAGTTACATTCTCAACCATTTCTTTGAACTCTTTGGATTTCTAAAAAGCTTCATATTTCTCTCTGAGGAATACAACCTATATCATCCTACTGAAATAATCAATTATTAGCATAAGATATGGCTTACTTGTGGTTTATTGTGTTTTGGATGGTCCACATAAATCCATGTAAACACTAGCTCCAATGGTTTTCACGATGAGTTCTCTTTTTCCTTGAAAGGAACTCAAGCTTGCTTTCCTAGTTGACAATATTTATAGATAATGTTCTATGGTTTCAAAAGCTTGGGAAAATCCTTAACAACATTTTTCTTGCTTAACTTGACATTCTATTCAAATTTCATATGTCCAAGCCTCTATGTCATAAAAAACTTTCATCAATATTTGTGAAGCAACCTTTTTTTGTCTTCTCCTTGAGCAGATACACATTATTGTAAATTCTTACAGCCTCAAAAACTATTTCACCTATCTCCTGTGGACTTTATTGGACAAATTTTAGCTTTGAATATCACATCACAACCTTGATCACACATCTAAGACAAACTTAACAAATTATATTTCAGCCCATCAACATATAAAACATTTTTGGTTTTACCTTTTCCATTTGATAAAGTGACCATTCCTTTTGCAATTATGGTTCCTAGAGAATTGTTTCCAAAAGCCACATTACCTTTGCTAACTAGTTTTAAAGTCAAAAACTTCCCTTTGTCTCCTATCATGTGCCTGAAACATCCATTGTCCACATATCAATGACTCACACCATTTTGAGCATACAACACAATATCACACTACTTTGATTTTTATTATTCTTTCTAGACCTTGGTTTTCTACTCAATTAGCTCAATTACTCACTCTGACTTCTTCTTATTTAACTTGCAATTAACTACTATATGCCTAGAATTTGGACATTTAAAACATTGCACCAGATAGTTTATAGGAGAAAAAGATTTATTGTACCTAGGTTTTCTCTTTCTATGTTAAATCCTTCTGCCAGATCTAATCTATCTGTAAGAGATATTAGCTCTGCAATTCACTGCTATGTGGCCATAATTTGTGCATGTGAAATATGTCCCTAGGAAGATATCATTTTTCCTGGAAGGTTTCCTTCTATGCTGAGCTAGTTTTTGGGCAATTTGATTTACTTGGCCAAACATTATTCTTTTGTTGCTGTTCATTTTTCTTTTGCTAAGAAATTGACCCTTGCGGCTTTATAGCCCTTTCTTTTTTTGGAAAAAAGGTAATTGTATTTTCACCTTTCAATTTAGCTGTTGCACTAGACTCAATTCCATATCCTAGGCAGTTCAATTTGAGGAGGCTTGTTCTGCTTCCAAAATCTCATTCAAGTATTCAGTCCCTTTTCCAAATTTTTGATTAAAAATAATATGTGTTTTAGCCTTCTCCAACTTCTTATTTAGTAACACAATTTCTCCTTGCATCCTTTCACATTGTTATATCAGACTAATCCTTCTCGCAGACAAGAAGGATCCCCCAGATTCAATGACTAACTCTAGTAACAAACATCAAAAGAATTACTACCTTTCCTTAGCTTATAAATTAAACCTAAAACATGCAGTGCCCGAAGCATCACCTACCTATTGGAGAAGTTCTTTTTGAAGTCCTTTAAGTATTTTCCACAACTATCGTTTCCTCAATGCCTTAAAGGCTTTACTCAACTTCTCCATGATGCTCCAAAAGATATTTTCATAGAAAAAACATTCAAAGGGATAAAATAGTCTCACATACAAAATGAGAGGTGAATGAAATTATTAACTCAACATATATCATATAATTGAATCAATTATCAGTTATAAACCATTCGAGTGATCAAGGAATCTCACAAATAACATCAAAATAGATGCAATTAGGAAATAATAATTTCCTTTTATTGAATTCAAAGGCGAACAAGCTTACAACCTATTGTCCTTAATGCCACAAGCCTCTTCCAATGGTATCCAACGTTCTCTTTAGGTGACAAGCCTTCTATCCCTATTTCACCAGCATAAGTTTTCCTTCAATGGTCCTCCCTCAACCTCTGGTATGTGTTTGATTAATAAACTAAGAGGAGGAGATTTGATATCCTCTTCCTTAGGGATGATATCATCAAAAGGTGGGATTAGGATTCACAAAGAGAGGGAATTAGCTCTATGAATAGAGGGATCAAGTGTGAGTAAGCCTCAACTTGAAGCTTTGACTTGGGAAAGATTCACCCAACAAAGCTTCTAGAATTTACATTCCTATTTTTACTTTTGTTTAGTCATGTGGGTAGTTCATAGTGGAAGAAAAATCAAACTTTTACGCTGAATTTAATGGTCAAGTCCACATATGTGAAAAATTTTGCTAGGGAACTGTGTTGGTACTTAAAAATAGGTTTTTAGACCATGTGATCCAGAATTCTCATTCTCTTTGGGATTGTTTAGCTACTAGCCTTGCAGGGGGATGCTTTGGAACACTTTTATGGATTGTGAAAGATCCAGATTTAGGGTAATTCCCCTAATGGAGACAAAATGACATGTATCACACATGCTTCATTCTTTTTGTTTAGTAGTTGCTTCAAGGAATCTTGTATTTTCTTACCTTATTTTATTTGTAGGATTAATGGCTCTATAGTCTCAACACCTTCTTTTGATATACTCTCCTTCAAGAATTCATTTTTCTTCCTCAACCTTTATATTTCTTCAAGAGAACTTACCAGTTCTCTATCAAGGTCAACTTCTCCTTCCTCATCATCAGAAATAGCCTCGACTTACATATTTTCTAGGCTATCAACATGAATTATGTAGGGATATCATCATCTCTGTTCTCTTCTAAGGATTGGATAGGTTCACTTTCTGAGGAGCTCTACTTTTGAACATAGCAGCCTCTCCTCTTAATATTTTTTCTATTCTTTTGAACCTTTTTAAATTTTTCTTTAGGATGATAATCTTTCTTCTTCTTTTCAACAAACTTTGAGGACTAATGACCAAATTTTCCACAATTAAAACATTTAAATGGTAACTTTCCTTTATATTGTCCTGATCCTCGCTCAAGCCTCCTCAAAAAGCTGGATTCTTCTTCATCCGATTCAAAACATTAGTCATCATGCCCATCCTTGTACTTCTTTTCTGCTTTGAAGGTTGATTCTTTGAATGCAAACTTGCCTTTCAAGGTTCTCATGTCATAGGAGGTATACCATGTATTTGATCTACAGTGGGAGTACTCAGACTTAGCATTTCCTCAATGGCTGGCACCTTGGGATTAAACCTCTCAAGAAGAGATCTTAGTATTTTTTTAACTACCATATCTTCATCTAGCTTCTCATCATGCCCTCTTATGGTGTTCACAACTTCATCATCTCTTAAGAAATACTTTTGAATATCTTCATGGTCATCCATGATCAATGATTCAAAACAGATCCTATAACCTTGGAGTTTAGCTTTATTTACCTTTGTTGTCTCCTTCATATCATTTTCTCACCTTGTTCCAGATAGCTTTGGTGGATGTTCGATCCATCACCTTCACAAGCACTGATTCAGGTAGTCTAGAAAATAGTGCATTCATTAATGTAGCATTGCATGTGAACTCCAACAAATGATCATTGGTAACCATGTATAGAGGTCTTTGATATGATTCTTCCACAAAATCCCACATATTAGCTCCAAGTGATTGAACATAGGTCTTCATCCTCACTTTCCAAAACACATTGTTTATTCCATTAAACATAGGTTCCATGTTGGTATGACCTCCTTCTACATTTTCCATGGTCCTTGATATTTGTTCCAACTATTAAATTGTTATGAAGAAACTTGGCTCTAATACCAATTGTTGGAAACCAGGAAACTACTTGGGGGGGGGTGAATTAGTAGTGTAGGAATTTTACCAAATTAAAACTTTCTTTTACTTTTTGTTCATCATTAAAAACTTCATAAATAAATTAAATAACCATAATAGAGATTAATTTCAATAATCTCAGTGGAACACATAAGAACAATTAACTTTTAGAACTACTCTTCAATCAATTCATAGGGAAAGGTACAACTTGTTGTTACAATTTCTCTGGATACAACCAGTAAGAAGATACAAATCCTTGGTTTATCAACTAAAACTAAATAAAGCTACAACCCCAAATATTCTCTAGCACCCACTAGAAGGAGCACCAACCTCTAATTAGTGAGCTACAACTTGCTTTAAACACTTATTATTCCATATTTCATCCATTTTCACACTACAATGAATGATTGCCTTCTCTGCTCTTCTAACAAATAATTTATCTCAGTGACCACTCAAAAACACCTACAACAATCTCTAATTACTGTGAACACCATACCAACACCTCGATGCACTAGAAGCTTTGTCTACAAAATCTTGTGTTGATTCTACTTGATTAGGCAAGCATTTGTAGATTTTTTCATTTTGCTAACTTTAGCGATGATTTTTTTTTTAGTTTATGCATGAAGTCTTATTATTTTTTTGCCTTTGTCCTACTCATTTTAGTCTTTTGGACCATGTTTTTGGTTATGGGCTTAATCTCCATGTCAAACTGACCTTTACTACCTTTTCTATAACTTGAACTCAATTTTTATGCTTTTTTTTTCATTTTGGATTTTTATAGAATTTAGCAGTGCACCTGTTATGTTTATCTATTTTTCAATTTTTTCATAGCTACCATAAAATGCAATCAAACTAAGAGTTTCACCTTGTCTCCTTTAAGCCCCTTGTCTCTCAGCCCTCTACCTATTTTTTTGCCATAAGTCTGGGTCTCCTTGACCACCAGCTTATGCCTCTAGGCGTATTCCCTTTCAAGTCCTTTTGGGAGCATTTATTGTTTGTTAACGACTCCAAATCATTGGTAATGCCTCTACGTGAGGAAACCACTCATCAGCCCAAATGCTAGAGCTTCCTATCTCCTAACCACTTTGTTTCTATGCAAAATAATCCACGGAGCTAGCATTTAGCCGCTCTCAAAGCCTCTACAAATCTTTATTTATCCAGACCGTTGGTTTCTACTTATGGCATAGGACCATGTCTAGACACTTAGAACATAGCCCTAGCATCTTGATTCTTTATTTAAATATGGCTTCATTCACCCATTGGGGTCTTGCCATTAGTTTAGCATATCCCTGCGGACTCCCTAATACTCATTTCATTGGCTACCGCTCTACCTCCATGGCTCGGTGCCTTCTACCCGGTGCCACGGCTAAATGCATAAAATTGAATATTTTGGGCTCTTTTCTATATGGTTGAGCTATCTCGTGGGGTCCTCTTACACTTCTTTAATTCTTTGCTGCTCTATGTTGTTTGTTGATGTGTCCTAACACCCACCACTCTACATTACCTCTTGTGCATTTTTAAAATCTTTCGAACTAATCCCACTAAGATTACATCATGCTGACATCACTGGGGACATGTGTCATCCGGAAATGGTGCCTTTGGGTGCTTGAAAATGCCATATTTTCATTCCACATGTCCTTCTCTTAAGTGTTGATGTTGATGCCACTAACCTCCACTATCAGGTCCAACCATGAGTTGCCACTTGTCCTCTTGGATGAGAGAGAAAATATCCTACAAGGCCTTTTGTGACCATTTCCTTTGTTATTTAATTTTTCCAAAAATGAACAGGTTCAAGCCTTTTCTATGACACCACCCCTGAGCTGATTTTGGTTTCATGAGGGGTGCCCCCGGGGTAAATCTTTGTTGTCTATCTACAAGATCTAATGTGTGAGAAACCACCTCCCATGATCACAAAAACCATCAAAATGGTTGTGTGCAGTGCCATCATAAATTTTCCATGTGGCCCAACCCTTTCCCCCTAGTCCATCTCTTTATGCACCAAAACGATTACGTTGGGGTAATGAGGTTGAGTGGGCTCCACCCACTCAGCTCCCATTGTACAATGCTTAGCTGTCGTGTCCTCCTGACTTCAACTCGGGACCTTACTTTTGTGTCCCCTTTCAAATATTTCAAGGTATACCCTCTGGGGTAACTCTATCTGGATGGCATCATCCCACTCCACATGCCTTGGCCACCTAGACTTGGGGCATAATAATAGTACCATCAAGGTATGTCTGCCAAGTGGGCTCCACTTTTGGTCCAACCTGTTGTGGTCATGTCTTCTCGCAGATCTTTCTTAGAAGCTCTTCTTGTCTTGGCTCTATGTTTGGCACTTGTGCCAACTTTAGCTACGCGCCAAAGACTCCAGCCACCTTTAACCTTGTTACAAAGGCCTTGGGGTCACGAGAATTTTAATCAATGTATCTTTTAATCTAGGATTCCTTTTCAAGACTTCCATTTATCGTTGGAAATCTCTTTTAGACCTCTATTCATCTAGGTGGTTTGCACATGTATCTGAGATTATCTAGTTCTCCAAAATTGGCTCAAAATTTTTTGATCTTTTTCCCTTCTTGTGTGCCTAGAACCATCTCCTTCGGGCATTTATTTGACATATTTGCCTACTACTACTACCTATTTCCACCTATTGACATCAGTGACATCATATTTCCAATACCGACCCCAAAAAAAAAGTGGACCTCCCCTTAATCCATTTTCAAACTAGATCCACAAAATTTAGCACAATTTCAAATCAAAACAACCTCTTCCTAGAAATTCTTCCTTGTTTGATAATACTTCAACAATATATATCGTAAATCAAAAACACATTTATTGGTACTCCTAAAACTAGAACTTATGTCAGAAAAAGTACTATTAGCCTTGCCACAAAGTCATCATCACATTACAACATGAAGCTCAACAATACCTTTCATTATTCTTATCAACAAAGTACACAATCATCAATAAGATTATCTTTGTTAGGAAATCCTTGAGAAATTAAAATCCTTCAATAGATTCTTCTTTAGTCAAGGATATAGATTCATCATCATCATAGCTAGTTCAAAAATCATTAACATATTTTTCAGAGCATAAAACCTAACTCAACACATCATCATGCTTATGCAAGATACCAATCATCAACATATCAACACACTCAACAGTATAACCTTATGCACATGTCCCTACAACATGATCTCTAAAACCATGAACATACCCTGACTCATCAGTATTCCATCTCTCATGTATCCATATCATAAAATCATTCATACCTTGGTAATTTCAATATTGAGCACCTTTTTCATAATAGCAACAACATTATTCTCCACCAACAATTAGCCCCTGTTAAATTCAAAAGTAGCACTCTCACACTACACATGTTAGGCCAGTATTAATCTCTCTCATAAATTAACGACTTTAGATAAAAATAGAAAGTAGTCAACATAATTTATAAGCGCAAAAATACTCTAAATCAACACTGGAACATAATCAAAATCTCATCATCTTCATCATACTCAACCTCATAAGAATTTATGGGTCATCAACTAGACTCAATAATCTTTGTTTTCATGACATGACCCTGCATCCCAAACCCTAGTTTCGGGCATCACATTAACAATCAGCAAAAACCTTGATCTTCGCACCAAGCATCCTTATGAAAGACAATTTTGTATATACTTTCATCAACCACATGCTTCTTCTATCATTAGTAGCAAAAACACATTAGCAATATCAAACTTTCCATTAAAACCCTCTTATTAATAGGACAAACCCTCAATAAATATATTTGATAACGACTTCACTTGCAACAACATTGTGATCTCCACTGATTTATTACAGGGTTTCATTAGAAATATTACTAAATTATGCATGCAACATCTATAGTAGCAAGTTATCTTCCTACAAACACCCCTCGTCATATCCTGTAATAAAATCTTGAAGCACTACAACACATGTAATAGTAGTACCCCAATTCTGAAGCAGATTTACATATTCAAATACCTTTACCAGCTGAACAATTCAAATTTAATTTTTTTTGTTCAATGTAGATGATAGTGTAAGTTAGGATTACGAAACTAAAGGGTTTATTTGTAAGTCATCCACTGATTAGATATATTACAACATTTTAAACTCATTATCATAAGATCAATACTTCTAATTAAATATGCCTTGTAATTATGTTAATTAATAATTTTTTTCCTCTACATTCATGAGCTTCACACCTCATCCTCGAAGATAGAGATAAGAAATATTCACTCCTCTTAAGATTTTACATTCTTTGATAAGATCAATGACAGCTTCATCACATTAGAACAAGGAAAAAAATGAATTGCACCAACACACCAGGTTAGAATTAACATTATTAGTGTACCAGGTTATTATCAGACATGGAATCACAACCAATTCCTCACCTTAAATTCATATTGTAATGTCGCCAATTAAATTAATTTTGCTAAGATGAATTTGTATTTTGCAATTGGGTGTGGGAAATATTTTGGCATTTAAACTTAGGAAAAGTGGATGGAGGGACTCCCCACTTAATTTTTGGAGAGATGGAGGCCACCAACATTAGAGAAAATGAAAGATTAAATTGATAGTGAAATATGGGACCGATATAAAGTGCACACTTGGGGAAGAAAGAATTTAAATTCCTTGAGGAAAATTGAATTGGTGGAGGGACCCGCAAGGAATACATGGTCATAGATAATAAAAGGAAGGAATAATGGAGAAATAGGGTTCTTTTTTCTATTTGAAAATTGAATTTACCTTAGTTGTTCAGATGAGACAATATTATGTTGTTTAGCATAAGAACTTCCCAGGGAGAGAATCTCAACCTTTCTTTGATGGACTTTGAATGCCACCCTAGGAAGGCTTTCCTTTGTCATTGAGACTGGAAGAGGTATCCACTATAGTTCCCACGCATTTCTGGAGTACAGGACACAGTATAGCAGCCACCATTGCATAGATGGAGGATTCACTTGTTGTTTGTGGAGTTGGGTTATTAGGGAATTGAACAAAGAAGTTGCAGGAGCTCTCTTTGATCATTTTCATGAGTGTGGAGGACAGCTACATCCAAGAGGACCAACCTACATGCAAATCTCACTTTATCATACACGGGACTGCATCATCTCCTCCATGATTGTGCAGTCATTGGAGTGAGGATCTTTTGGGGCGGCATCATCTGGGGGAGTTTGGAGCTAGGATGCTAGGAAATAATTGGCAGGGAAATTTGAGGAGGATTGATAGAGTTTGGAGAGAAAATATTGACAAGGGTAGACACATTAACATAATTCGAATTTGGTGGAGGGCCAAGCTCTGAAGGGTCAAATTTCAAAAGCTGGGACTAAGGGAAACCCTTTCTGGGTTTTTTCTGGGTTTTGGGCAAGGAGCATTCTCCTAATTTTATAGAATTTTCTGGGCACTCTAGAGTGGGTAAATTAGGGGGTGAAGTTAGGAAGCAGTGTATTTTTGGAGCAGCAACATAGTTTTTTGTAGGTGTTAATTATTGCAGTTGTTTGGATTTCTCGTACTCATCCCCTACTGCTTGTAGCTTGCATAGTGCAAGGCCAGGTGAAATTTCTCCAACTAATTTGTACCACTTCAGATATTATTAATAAAATTTGGCCAGTTTTTGGATTTGCAGAAATTTCTAATTTATGTGTATGCATTTCTAAAATTTTCTGTGTTATTGATTTGTGCATGTCTTTGTTATCATTGTAGAATTTCTACTAGCAATATTACAGTGGTATAAGAGCATGATCTTGGCTAGTTGTGGAGTATCTAGAAAGATCGTGGAAGATTTGGGCATGTATGCAATGTGATGGGTGAACTATAGACACACCCATGGATCAAGGGAGAGTGAGTATCATTGAGGGAAAAATGACCCTCTTCCACTTTGATGGTTCAGCTAGGAGTTCTGTCAAAAAAATGGGTACAATAATTGGACACATATTTCTTGCTAAACCCCATGAGGGAGGCAAACATTATTAGAAATGCAACTTTACACTTGGATGGAGATGTTATGGAATGGTGTTGTTGAGGGCTAATCCCTTTGGGTCATGTATGTATCACATCCTACAAAGAGTTTACATAGAGGCTCGTGGAGAGAATTTATGGAAATGACACCAAACCCCCTCAAAGGGAGTGGATAGGATGAGGAAAGCTAGAGGATGAGATGAGAAGGCTTTTTTACTAGTGGAGACCAAGCTTTAGATGTCAAAAGCTCGAGGAGGAGGTTGAGTAGGAAGACACAGAGGATGGTGAGGGGCACATCGATATACCCGGTGTTGTGTAGGAGTCACCATTGTTGGAGGCCTCTTTTGTAGCTCCAGTTGACACTTCAGTTGAGGGAGTAGAGCATACACTCGGAGGGCCATCTATTTATTAGATGCCAACAGTTGATGAGGTACTGAGTGCTATGACCCGGTTTCTAGACGATGGTCACCCACAACCGGTTAATGAGGTTCCTAGAGGCATACTTGTCATTGAGGACGTACCAAAAGATACAGAGGGGCCTAGAGTGGTGACAAATTTTACAGAGGATAGCTACCCTCCACAGTTTCATCAGTTATGGGCTAGATTTCTAGCATTGAGAAAGAAGGCCATGACAGTGCAAGAGGCCATTCTACAATAGAACGAGGAGTTGGAGGGCATGAGAGCAGTTTGTGTTGAGTCAGTAGCCAAACTGACTCATGTTGGGGAATGGTTGGGTTCCCTAATGGTTCAGTTGGAGTGCAAATTGGAGAAATGGGGCAACCCTACACAGACATTATAGGCCAGTAGCACTAGTAGGTTACCACTACACATTGGAGAGGGAGAGGCAAAGTTACCTCGACATATTTTATGTGTTGACCATGATGGTGAGATGAGGCAACATAAGTTGCACAAGGTGCATCCTTGGCAGGATATAGGGTTAGTTCCATGTATAGGATTTTATGATCTCAATCCTTCCCTTGGGGTTGGATTGTGACAGATATTGAGTTGGCATTTCATGGATCTAGCTAGGAGGTTAGATGCATCCATGGCCACAACTCAGGAGAGGCTTTGGATTACCAGAGGAGATCAAGGGCCAGACAATTGTTGTGATCTAGGTGGGATTCTCCATCACATCATGGAGTCAGTAGGTCATGGTAGCAGCTATGTGATGGACTCAATGGTTGTGTGCACACACATTTTCAAATCCCCTTCAGAGTTCTTGACAACAATAGTGAGAGGATGGATTTGCAAAGGAGAAGGCATATTTCATGAGTTGTCATGGCATGTTGGGTTGTTGTGGGATCATAGGATGGTTAGAATACTCTGGTAGGAGTTGGTAGGAGGTGGTGGCAACATCAGGCCACCGAACAGGGCATAATATGGAGAGAGTGCTTTCTCATTGATGTATTGGGCAGTAGAGCTACTAAGGTTCGACATGGTAGTATTAGTCCTGATTGCATGTGAGGAGTTGAGCCACATAGGTGTACCTGGGAAAATGACGAGGTGTAGATCACATCGTGATGGGTGTACTAAAAGAGTGGGCAATGCACGGGGGCATATGTGATGGCCTATGGTACATGGTGGCATGGTACTAAGCATTGATATCTAGTGGTGCATGAAGGTGTGCCACAGAGTTCAGGGCTATGTAGTGGAGTGTTGGGGTGTGTATTTGTTTGCAGCAGAGCAGGATGATGCACAACAATTTATTAAGGTGTTTTTTCCACAGAGATATCCTCACGAGGGCATAAGGAAATCCATTGGGTTTGGCACACTCAAATTTGGAGAGAAATTTGATCATATGCTCGATCGCGAGCTTCTCTTTATCACTCACCAGCATTGCAAACTGATGTTGAGGACTTTGATACCATTCCTTGATGCTCTCATTGGAACCAATAGAACCCAAGAGGTTCATCTAAAATAGTTGGATGGACAGGGTACATTAGGAGAGAGGTTTTCTAGCTATGGCATATGGGTAAGGCATGGGATGGTGGATGCAAGCTTGGGGGTAGTCCAATATTCTATAGAGGTAGCACTTGCACCACACTTGAGCCCACACTCAGAGAGAGGAATGACACCCTTTGGGTGAGACATTTCGAGGTGTCTCAGGAGAATCCACAATCATTCTAGTTGTGGGATCCAGGGATCTAGCTAGTTGATTGAACAATTTGTTTCATGATGCGTGGGAGCAGGATAAAGGATGACCCAAATCTCAATTGGTTTGGCATGCGAGAGAGGGTTGAGGCCTTTGTCACATGGCAAGAATGGTTTTCATTATTGTTGCTACAAATCAGAGTGAGTGCTGGATGGGTAAGTCGTGACATCATGGGGATTCTTGGGTTAGATGTATTGGAACTCCATAGATATTTTTCCATCAAGTCCCAGGAGAGGGGGATATAGATTGTGCCTAACGGGAAAACCGTCATGGTTAGTGTGGTGCAATGACATCATGGTGGTACCCCTTTTGGACTAGCTTGATATTTTGGCCTAGTAGGGCTTAGTAGTTCAATTGCCTATCGAGGTGAGTGGGTTTCTATAGGGGAAGGTCATCCATATATTCCATTGGGTTTTAGTGAATTTTTGTCGGTGTGGCTGACTTCACAAGTGTGGCAGGGTGATCAGTAGGAGGAGATCAGGGGAAGTGCATGCAGGTGAGGGTTCCATGCCACAAGGATTGGACTGTGTCTTCAGGGGTCTACTCCTGAAGTGCATGAGAGAGACTATTCAGTAGAGAAGTTTCATGTGGAGATGATCAAGATTTTATACTACCATGAATCTCTACTTAGTGGCAGTATGCAGGGGGCATCTGGTGCCCATGTTGAGTTGGAAAACAAGTGGAGCAAGGGATGCCTCATGCTGATCAGGATGGCTTGGGATCCTAGCAAGACAAGTTAGAGATCAGGGATGGTTGAGTGGTATGTTTGGGACCCCGGTATTGTTTGCAGAGACTATTGGGGTGAGTTGATCAAGAGGGTGCTTGTTTGGGCATTGCTTGAGAACAAACAATTTTTGAAGGGGAGGATTGTAGTGTCCCCAATTAAATTAATATTGCTAAGATGAATTTATATTTTTTAATTGGGTGTGGGAAATATTTTGGCATGTAAACTTTGGAAAAGTTGGTTTAGGGAGTGCCCACTTAATTTTTGGAGAGATGGAGGCCACCAACATTAGAGAAAACGAAAGATTAAATTGATAGTGGAATATGGGTCCCACATAAAGTACACACTAGGGGAAGAAAGAATTTGAATTCCTTAAGGAAAATAGAATTGGTGGAGGGACCGATAAGGAATTCATGGCCAACAATTATAAAAGGAAGTAATGAGGGAGAAATAGGGGTCTTTTGTCTATTTGAAACTCAAATTTGCCTTCGTTGTTCAACTGAGCCAATATTGTGTTGTTTAGCAAAAGAGATTCCCAAGTAGAGAAGCTCAAACTTTCTTTCATGGACTTTGCATGCCATTGTAGGAAGGCTTTCCTTCACATTAATACTAGAAGAGGCATCAACTATAGGTCCCACACATTTCTGCAGTAGAGCACGCAGTCTGGGAGCCACCACTACATAGAGGGAGGATTCATTGGTTGTTTTTGGAGTTGGGTTGTTGCGTAATTGACCAAAGAAGCTACATGAGTGTTCTTTTATCATTTTTATGAGTGTAGAGGGAAGCGACAGAAAAGAGGACCAACCTACACACATCTCTCACTTTATCATACAAAGGACTACGTCATCTCCTCCATGACTATGTAGTCATTGGAGTGAGACTTTTTTGGGGTAGCATCATCCCGGGGAGTTCGGAGCTAGGGTGCTAGGAAATCATTGGGAGGGAAATTGGAGGAGGATTTATAGAGTTTGGAGAGAAGATATTGACATGAGTAGCCACAGTAACATAATTGGAATTTGGTGGAGGTTGAAGATGTGAAGGGTCAAATTTCGAAAGTTGCAACTAAGGGAAACCCTTATTGGGTTTTTTCTGGGTTTTGGGAAAGGAGCACTCTTCCAATTTTATATAATTTTCTTGGCACTCTAGAGTGGAAAAATCAGGGTGTGAAGTCAGGTAGCAGTGTAGTTTTGGAGCAACAACACAATTTTAAGGAGGTGTTGATTATTACAGTTGTTTGGCTTTCTCGTACTCATCACCTGGTGCTTGTAGCTTGTCTTGTGCAAGCCTAGGTGAAATTTCTCCAACTAATTTGTACCACAACAAATTTTATTAATAAAATTTGGCCAGTTTTGGGATTTGTAGAAATTTCTGGTTTATGTGTATTCATTTCTGAAATTTTTTGTGTCATTTATTTGCGCATGTCTTTGTTATCAATGTAAAATTTCTACTAGGAATATTACACACACATTCTTCAAATAATAGATTAAACAATGAACATACATGAACAATCATCATCAATGCACTAAGTCAAAGAAACATGTCATTAATGCACTCACTTCATGCCATATCGAAGGAAGACCATAAAACACAAGGCTAGAGTGACTTTAGTCACACCAAAACTAAGCAACATGTCATCAACATCACAATCGAGCCACTAAAATAAGAATGCAAGTTCATATATTATCAATTACCCCCTTTAATTGCACTTTGCAGTAACTCAAGTTGAACATATTAAATCAACCACATCGATCAAAACATACAGAGATCGATTCAAGTCTTATATACAGGAACTCAGGTTAAACATAATAAATCAACCACACCGATTAGATCATACATATATTGATTGAATGCTTCATGGCTCTAGTCACATCATTCATCAGGTCAGCACCTAATCATTCTAGGTTGTATTTACATTTGTCTTACACATTGCACTATATCTATGAAATATTAGAACATTGCATCCTTCAATGCAAAAATAAATGAGTTGCTACATTTTATCTTACTAGACACAAGAGATATATTACTTAGGCTAGAATAAAAAACCGAATTGAAACCATTACTCATTCATGCTAGAACTCAATCACTTGGTTATATGTTGTGAAACAAGTCATAAAATGTCACACTTTCTCACATAATATGATTTACTTCTCGATCAAAAACGGAGACCCAACTCACACTCGAACAAAACTTGAAGCACGTAAGAACCATACATTTGATCGCATCCACATTATCCTCACTTTGACAAGCCACAGTCGAGTTCCCATTACAATGTGATAGAATAGAATAGAAAACCACAATACATATGAAGTCCTTACCGCAACCATTAGATCGTTTATCACACAAACACTTAATTTCCCCAATGGTTTCAATTTTTATGCCATATTTAACATAAACTAATTGATGCTCTGATTTATAATTCACCATAGAAGTTCTAGACTTTTAGGTAAATATACATGAATTTATCATGGAAAAATACTATGGAGATCTTTGATCATATAGTGAGCTAGCGTGAAACTAAGAAGTCATTATGAAATATAAGCAAAGAAGACCACAGTTTTTGGAGTTCCAGAAGAAGCAATTTATTTTCTAGGCCTAGTAATGTGGACATAGATCATGAATGATTACTTTGTGCTACAAAATCTTATTGTGCATGTGTAGTTATGGTTGTAAATTCTGGATGACAATGTTTAATAAAAATTCCTTCTAAAACAAATTTCCACCATTATGTGGCTAATTACCCAATGGCATTATGCAACCATACTTCACTAGGTTGACGTCAATGCTAATGAACAATGGCAACAATATCGCCCTTTGACACTCATGGAAACCACCTATATGACCAGTGGTTTATGTCTCTTTCTACCCATTTGACATCAATGTCAAAGTGAAATTGTATGGAATATTCTGATGTGATCCCCATACACCTCCAAGTACCAAGACCCTCTACTACTACCATTGTTACTGATCAAAGCATCCCCCTTGTGAGAATGTGACACACATGTAAATCTAGCTGGTAGCTCTTATAGTTCCTAAAAAACAATGTGACATCATTGTTAAACAATGCCAAATAATTGTTGTTCTATTCTATTTTTGGGTATGATCCTCTTGAGCATCTCAGACACTCTAAACTATTCACCCAACAAATATAGAAGGTGCTGCAACTTTCACCACTTTCTTTCTTGAGTAGTCATACCTTGTGCAACTTCCCCTAAGCTTATGCGCTCTACTTCTTGATGGTTGTCTTCTTTCCTTTAAGATAATTTTTGTTGACCCGACTAAACACCACTTTTATGTTATAACTTCATCAACAAATATTCTTCCTTGAGCTTCCATATTATGCTCCCCCAAAGACTATGCCAATATTTATTTTCTCTTTTTCCTGTACTGCTTCTTATGAATATGCAAAGTAATAAATAACTGCAACTAGGCCTTCTATCCTGGTTCATAATATGATGAAGAAATTTCCTTTTTATTTCTTCCTTTACTTCTCTTCAGCACATATACCTTTTCAAAAATTTTGATTCCTTTTGGCTATTACCTTTCTAGTGTCCTTTTCTATGATTTTCATCCTCTTGAAGTGAATATGACTACAATTCCTCAATCATTCATTGAACCCACACTCAAGATGTTATTCTCTATCCCTTACGCTAATGATACATTTGTAGCATTTATATTTTTAACATCAACATTGGTTATACATTTTAGTAACACATTTATTGTTACATTGTTTCCAAGAATAATGTTGCCACTTTAGGTTTTCTTTAAAAAGATAAATATTATCCTATCTCACAAAATTTGATGAGAACATCCACTGTCTATGTACCAATGGTCATATTCCTCTAGTGCACATAGTACTAGGTCACACTTCTTTTATTTCTCTTCTTTTTCCTTCCAAACATTGGTTTGTTGACTAGTGATAGTGGAATATCCTTCTAGCCTTCTATTAAATGGACCTCCTTTTGATTTCTTGTCTAGCTATCTATTCTAACTAGTTTCTTCCTAATGTTTGAATTGTCTAAAAGCGTTCACTTAATATCTCTTACACTTCTTTTCCATGTATCCAAACTTATTGTATGTACAATATCTTAGGTGACCAGAGAAGGGGGAAAATAATCATGTCTTCTAAAATCATTCCACATATATTATCTCTACCTCATATTCCTTTCATTTATCTATGATCATATAACCTTATGGTCGAATAAATTACATGAAAAAAAGTATCCATGACAGAAGCTTGTATACCTGGGAACATATTATCTTCTTTTTGGGAGTATTCTTCCATGATCATTTTTTGGAGAACCTGGATTGTAAGGTATAAATAATCCACTTCTACACTCATCTAAAATTTGTCCAAAGTTGTGGTAGATAAAGCACTCAATATCATCCATACAAGGGGAAAAGGAGTTATTGTGCCTCCTTTGGAAGCTTGTATTTATGCTATATTCATACCTAGGGTAAAATGGCCTCCTTGTAAAGTTCACTCTTCTTGGTTTTTTGTTCTAGTGCTTCCTTTATGTATTACTGATATCCTTACTTCCTTTCAATATTATGTTGTTGTTGGTTTCACTCCCAATGTTTTTGGATGCAAACTTATTGTCTTCTAGACTTCCTGCACATGCTTCTGAGCTAGATTCTACCTTAGCTGTTTCATGAAAACCAAGACCTGATTTAATGGAGGAAAAACTTTGACAGATGAGCATATTATCCAATTTCTTGGAACTATCTTGAAATTTTGGAATTTTTTTTTTTCTTCTATATCACTTCTTAATGTGACAATCACAACCTTTAAAATATCACAATAACCTTCTCTTTCCTTTATTTGTATGCTCATTACTTAATCAATACCCCTTGCTTCTTCTAACTTCATTTTCAATCTGATAACTTCTTCCTTAAGCTCATATTATTTGTCATAAAATATCTAGAGTAACTTGTTATATTGAATTTCCAGTTCACTTGTCTTTTATAGTTCAATCCTTAAAGAAATGATTTCAACTTCAAGTCTCTCATAGTGACTTCCCTTGAATTAAGTTGTCCAGTCACTACTTAATTGGATCTTTTAACTTCTTCTATGTGGGCTTATAGGAATACTATAGTATTCTTTGATTCATCCATAGATTCATGATCCATGTCCTCATATAAATGTAACATGTTCTTGAGATTATTAATCCTTTCAAAGGTTGACACAAGTTTCCTTCTTAGAACAAATTATTTTTCTAACTTTTCTTCTTTTGAATTTCTAACACCATCTAATATGAAAGAAATTGATTCTTATTCATGGCCACACTCATATTCTAATAGATTACAATTTCTTCTTTAGGTACATTGAATACTTCCTCATTCTTGTGCTCTTGATTATGGATTTCAAGGAAATATGGCCTATCTTCATACATTTACAAAAAAATAAAACCTTACTTGGTGATTGAATATCTTCTACATCTACATTGATTTCACTATTATCCCTTTCATGGAATTCTTGCAACCTATGCCATAATTCCAATATAGTTTATATCTTACCTTCTACGTCCTTTTCCCCTTCATCATGTGTAATATTCTCAAATTTTGACGCAATTAAACTATGCATAATTTCATTGATAGCCTGAGCATCCTTCTAAAATTGTTGAGTCGATGGGGGACTTTTAGTATATCCATTACACACTAAATTCTAGACATAATATCCAAAATATATTAATCTAGATTTGATCCTTTCTTTCCATACCTGATAGTTCTCATCATTGAGCATATGGTCACCTTGATTATCCATGAATTCTTCATAGTCACATTTCCTCTGAAGTGTCTTCTTATTCTTAGATTTATCCTCCTTGTGAATCCATTTTTTTACATAATTCCTTAGATCTCCTTCCAACCATTAAACTCATTTCTAGATGACCCAATCTAATACCAAATATTGTAAATACTAAGAGGGCCAATGAATTAGTATTTGAGGAATTATTACAATTTATACTTTCATTTACATTAACCATTCAATTATGTATATGCATCATCAAGAAAACACACAAGAATAAACATCACACACAAGAACACCTAATTTGTTAAGGTGGAAATATATAAAAGGATAAAACCACCATTATTATTCTTCTCTTCTTAATTCTTTCTTTGCAAATTTTCACTGGAAATAACCAATAGGAAGCACCCACTCCCTTCACTATTTCACGAAAACTGACTAATAAGAAGCATCCAATACCTTGTGCTATTTTTTTAGCACTCACTAATAAGAAACACCTACCTATAGGAGCCACCCAATCCCTTCACAATTTTGTTGGAACCCAGTAGTAGGAAGAAACTATTCCCTAAATCTAGTTTGTTGGCACTACCAGCTAGAGGTACTAACCCCAAAATTTTATGGACCTCCCTTTCATCCATTTTCAAATTAGATCCACAAACTTTACCATTATTTCAAATCAAAACAACCTCTTCATGCAAATTCTTATTTGTTTGGTAACACATCAGAAATACACTTCATTTGTTAATAATGCATCTTTTAGTAATTATAAAAATAGAGCATCGATCTCAAATAGTACTATGAATCCTACCACAAATTCACCATCACGTTACAACAACAATATTGGCAACACCCTACCTAATTCTCAAAAACATAGTACACAACCATCAATAAGCTCATCTTTGTTAGAAAATCCCTAAGAAATCTGAATCCTTTAGGAAAGGCTTCTTTACTCACTAATATACAATCATAATCACTATCAATATCATCATAATATATAGCTCAACAGTTTTCAACATACTATTTGGAACACAAACCCTGACTTAACACATCATCACGGTTATGCAAGATGCAATTAACAACATATTTACACACTCAATAGTATAAGCTTACGCATGTATCCATGCAACATGAGCTCTAAAACCATCAAAGTATCTTAACACATAAATATTCCAAATCTTATACAACCCTATCATGACGTCATTAATACCCTAGCAATATCAATCCTAAGTAGCTCTAATATTATAATAGAAACAACATTAGTATCTAACAACAACTAGCCCTTATCAAATTTAGTAGTAACATTATCATTGTATACAAGTTAGGCCAATACTAGTTCCTAACATAAAATTAACAACTTCAAACAACAATAGAAAGTATTCAATAAATTTTATAAGCTCTGTAGTACATTAAATCAATATTGGAAAATAATGAAAATCTCATTATCTTCATCATAATCAACCTCACAAGAATTTATGGGTCATCGACTAGATCCAGTAATCCTTTGCCTTCATGACATTTCCTACATCACAAACCCTAGTTTTTGGCTCACATTAATAATCAACAAAAATCTTGATGTTTGCAACATCCATCCTTATGAAAGCCAATTTTGCATTAGAGAAAATTTGAGGAAAAAAATGGGTGTCAAAACAAAAATGCACAACCAAAATAAACTTTATAAGAACACTTGGGATTCAAGATGATGATGTCAACCATGGCTGATGATTCACCTTTTTTGGAGTAAAAAAGTAAGAAGATTAAAAAAAATAAAAAATAATAACTATTTTTTCAATTTGTATTTTCAACTTTCTCCCTATGTTTTTACTCATATTTCCAGCGGGAGCACTCATTGGATGAAAAATTTATTTCATCATCCGAGTATTCCCATTTCGTAATTTGGAAGGACCCTCCTACATGAAAAAAATGATAAAAACATGGAAAACACGATTGCAATCATGCTTTTTGATGTATTTCTCATTAATTTTTTGTAGCAAGGTCAATCAAAAGTATGCAACATTGGCACTCCTTGGATGAGGAATTAAATTCTACATAGAATGAGTGCTCTCACTGGAAATTTGAGTAAAATGATAAGGACATAAATTGAAAATATGAGTTGAAAAGGTAATTTTCTCTATTGTCCCTCTAAAATTTCATGATGTAATATAATATTATTGTATTATTTCCATTATTACTTTATAATATTCCTTACGAGTCCCATTTTAGACCTAAAAATTTCTCTAATGGGATACACTTTCATGAGCCACATGTTCTATCATTATTATCAATAGCATATTATTAGCGTTGAACTTACCGTCAAAAGCTTCTTATCAATAGGAGAAACCCTCAACAAATATTCTTGATAACAACTTCACTTGTAGCAACACTATGAGCTAATAAACTTTATTACAAAGTTTCATTATCAATATTGCTTAAGTCTACAATCAACATCTATAGTAGCAGGTTATCTTCCTATAAACACCCCCCAACATATCATGTAACACAACCTTGAAGCACTACAACACATGTAACAATAATAACCCAATCTGGAAGTAGATTTATATATTCAAATATCTTTACTTGCTCAATAATTCAAATACAAATTTTGTGTCAAGGTATATGATAACAAACTTTAGGTTTTGTTGGGACACAAAGAAAATTGGATTTTTTTTTGGTATAGTAGGACCGCATTGCAGTAACAAGGAGAATGGAAAGGATAAGGTAGAGCACAATGGAGGGCTAGCATATGAAGAAGGAGTTTGTTGGAGGGCTAGTGCAGGAGGTAACAGAGTAGTGTAGGGATGACATAGCTAATCGGTGTGGTGAAGGGAGATTCCACACAATATCGGGATAACAACAAGTGAAAAAGGAAGGTGTTCGTAAAGAATATCGGTCTTTGGATTTTACAAGAGGAGCCAACTCGGCAGGTCATGGTTAATGAGCAGTGGTATATATTTTGAGACAATAAACTAGGTGGAGTGGAGCCAAACCATAAAGGATATTTTAGATAGCTACACCACACATGGGACAACTCAAGAGGAATCAAGATAAATATCTCACTGGCCTCTAGGATAACTAGGCCAAATGGGTGGGAAAAAGGGAGTATTCCAGAGAACTCTTGCTAATTATAGAATAACTAGTTGAATACTGAGTGGTTGTTGGTCGATGGTCAACTATTCATAATTATTTTGCAAGCTAAGTTAGAGTCTGTCTCTATACCAATTTTGTGCAAGTGTATTTTGCGAACCATGGTCAAGTTTTGTATTCCTTGCCATCATTATTGTAATGGGTTTTAGTTTTTGAACATATTTGTGTTGTTGTGGATGGTTTATGAGTGGGTTTTGGTCATGTTTTAATGGTATTGTAGATAGCCAAAGAACCCGATAAACTGATATTTGTGACACTAAGTAATTTTACCTCTTCTAATATACGTATGTGTATGTGTATGTGTATGTGTATCTATAATGTGTATATCTATATATCTATATATATATATATATATATAATATATATATATATATAATATATATATATATATTATAAATATATATATAAACCGTTGTTGGAGAAATCAATGTACTCTTACTCTTCTATGATTGTGGACTGTTGTTGTAAATACCTTTATGTTATTTTTATTGCAAAGTTGTATGAGTGACTACATGAACATTGCACTAGTGTTCATGCTATATGCATTAGCGAGGGTTTAACCTATTTTTTATTGTTAGTTTTTACTATTGTTAATAGTGTATATCTATATTATCTAATCTTAGTTCTCATTTGGCTAATATATTTTGACACAATAGTCTATAGTGATGATTTGATATTGTATCGACCTATGGCATTATGTTTGCTCAACTTGGCCAAGTGAGCACAAGGGTTTCTCGCATGATACATTCAAAAGTGTTAGTTGGTCTTGTATGCTAGTGGTGGTTATGTAACAACCACAAACCTATTGGTGTTTAAGGTTGATTGGGTTATGGCACACCCTGGATGATCATGGTGGGTTTTCATAGTAGGTAGATGGACTAGTGTCTGGCACTATGTGTATCATTTAGTAATGGTGAGGTATTATAGTATGCGTTGGTTAGGAGAAATGCATCATAACCACCAAACAATCCTGTCAAACTATGGAACCCTGGATCTGACATTCATCCATTATCGCCTTGGCTGAGAATTCTCCCACTTTGTGGGTGTTTTTGAAAATTTCGATGCTAAGTGAGTCTTTGTTGACCACTATGACATAAATTGGCATCTATCAGTATCTCGCACACCAAAAAATTATTTTGTTGTTTAGATCAGGATGGTTGCATGATACGATTGTCTCTTAGGGATCTAGAAACCATGGAATGCCACAACAAATGAGATCACCCATTGGATAAAGCAAAAACAACATGAGTTTGATACAAAAGAAATAGGGGACAAGGGTTAGAGTGTCAAGAAATGGTTGTAGAAATATATGCATATAGAGTTTCATCATGCATTCTTTCTACAATTTCTTGTCTAAACGTTGAAGGATAAAAGTTCCACATATTGGCAGAGTGGGCCAAGGGGGTGGAAGTCGAAAGAGGTATGTTATATACAAGTGGTAATAAATAGGAAATATCATGCTATTTATTTTTTGTTTGAGAGTGTGTTAGAAGGATATATTATGGATTTCATAGTAGAATCAATGATATCCTATGCTACAATGGAACAACTGTTTTTGAAGAGGCCAAGAGGTAGATTTATAAGATCATTTCCATTGTTGATCAACATGTTGTTATATGACCACGATGTTTTTCCACTGGATTATGACACCATGAGAAGCTAGGAAACCCATGTATATACGGGAGTGGGAGAGACTCGGGAGGTTGTCTAACGAGTGAGAAAAGGAAAGGAGGAAACAAATGGTGGTGGACGCTATCAATTGGTCCTAAACTGCGCATAACAAAAGAAGGGAAAATGATGGAGAAGGAGAGCTACAATGATGGCTTGTTGAGGAGTGTAATAAGATATCGACAAGGTGATGTGGGAGGAAGATGGTTAGTTACAATACTTATCAAAAGAGGCAACCCAGAGGGAGGAGATAAGAGAGGTCATCGTGGGAGGTAGAGTAGTGTCAGTGACAAGATTCATCAAGGGATGCATTTTGACATGCCACATACAGAGTCATAGTAAAGAGAACAACTGAGCCCACACACTACAGAAGATTCATAATCAAAATAACAAGATTAAAGCATCACAAGGGTTGAACTCATGTTATGAAACCAACTCAAGAAAAGATAGAAAAGATAGATCAACACCTTAGAATTCAGCCTCTTCGAGGCGGCAACCTCCTTTACATTACATAAATGAACAATTCTTGGATGATTCAAATGACAAAACCTCCTTTTTATATATAGGAGTCTAAGGAGTCACAATATAATCTACTCGACCTAACAATAATAATATAAAGCCACAAAAATAACAATAGAGGGATTCTGTGGGGCACAGTAATAACAATATGGGGGCAATAGGGGCACAACAATATTAATAAGAGGTATAACTACAATAGTGTTATAGGGATCCAACATGCCACTCTCCTTCAAAAAAGCGTTGTCCTCAATGCTTGAGTAGTTTCGGATACTTCTGCATAAAATTCTCATCCTCCTATGTGGAATCTTCAGCAGATAAGTTCTTCCACTTGATAAGATACTCTGAAATTGAACGATTTCGTAGCTGTCGAGTTCTTGTTTCTGTGATTGCTTCTGGTTCCAATATAGTTTTTCCTTCCTCGTCAAGTTCTGGAAATATTGTTTGAACTGGGAGCTTATCACCTATAACCTTCTTTAAACATGAAACATGGAAAACTAGGTGCAATCAAGACGTTGCAGGAAGCTCTAATTTGTATGCCATAGTACCAATCTTTTGCAACACCTTGTACGGACCATAATACTTTGGTGATAATTTATTATCCTTCTTAGCTTGCTTGAGGGACATTTTCTTATATGGTTGTAGCCGTAGAAATACCCAATCACCTACAATAAAACTTCTTTCGCTGCGATGTTGATCTGCCTGTTGTTTCATTCTATTCTGTGCCAACACGAGGTTATCCTTTAAGAGTTGGAGGACTTGTTGTTGATGTTCGATGTGATGTTCCACTACTTGAACCTTAGAATTTTCTCTTAATATGATGTGATGGATGGTGGCTGATACCCATAAAGTGCCATAAATGGGGTCATTTTTGTTGCTGTATGGAAGGAAGTGTTATACCACCATTCAGCCAGAGCCAACCATTTGACCCATTGTGTCTGTTTATCAGATACAAAGCAACGAAGATATCCTTCCAAACATTTGTTTACTATCTCAGTTTGCCCATCAGATTGAGGATGATAAGATGAGCTATGAGCTAACTGAGTACCAAGACAAGAAATAATTCTGTCCAAAAATTTCCAGTGAAAATGGGATCTCTGTCACTTACAATAATCTTTGGGTTTCCATGTAGCTTTTGAATTGTTTCCATAAATGCCGTGGAAACTGTACTGGCCTTTAAATGGATGTGATAATGCACAAAAGTGTGCATACTTGGTAAGTCTGTCAACTACCACCATGATGACACTCTTTCCCTCAGACTTGGGTAAACCTGTGATAAAATCCATTGAAACCTCCTCCCAACGTTGGCTTGGAATGGATAAAGGTTGTAATAGACCCGGCGTCTTAATTGTTTCAACTTTATTTTGTTGGCAAACCAACATTCTGCCACAAAATTTTGAATATCTAATTTAAGGCCATCCCCAAAAAATTCCTTCTTAACCCTATGGTAAGTTTTTAAAAATCCTGAGTGCCCTCCTAAGGGAGAAGTGTGAAATTCCGTAAGAATATTTTGTTTTAGCTAGGAATTCTTACAGAGGTATAAGCGATCTTTGTACCATAACGAATCATTTTTCCAGCTAATGTATCAAACATACTAGAATCTTGTTGTAACTTTCGAATAAGTGCCCACACTTCTTCATCATTCTTCCATTCCTCCCTTGCTTGTTTATCCAATCTGGTTGGATAATAGAAAAGGCACACAACAATGCTTCCACATCCTCATCCTTTCTTGAGAGTGCATCTGCCACCACATTTTGCTTCCCTTTTTTGTAGATGATTTCAAAGTCATAACCCAACATCTATGTGACCCACTTTTGTTGCTCTTCAGAGGTAATCTTTGTTCTAAAAAGTATTTAAGGCTATCATGATCCGTTTTTACCTTGAAGTGTCTTCCCATTAGGTAGGGTCGCCATTTCTTAAGTGCATGGAGTATTGCCAACATTTCCTTCTCATAAATAGCTTTGTGTAAAAACTTTCCCTTGATTGGACGACTTTCAAAAGCAATGGGTCTTTCATCTTGCATTAGAACAACACTAATTCCATTTCTTGAAGCATCACATTCCACAATAAAGGTTTTTGTGAAGTCCGGTGTAGCTAAGACCAGTGCTTGGCACATTGCCTCTTTAAGATGTTCAAAGGCCTTTGTTGCTTCCGGAGTCCATGAAAATGCATCTTTCTTCAATAATGTTGTTAGAGGTGCTGCTATTCTCCCATAATTCTTAACAAACTTGCGATAATACCCTGTCAACCCGAGAAATCCTCGCAGATGCTTTATGGATGTGGGGAATTTTCCATTCCTTAATGGCTTTAATTTTGCTAGGGTCTACCTTAACTCCTTCATGAGATACAATATGACCCAGATATTCCACCTCCTGGACTCCAAAGAAGCATTTGGATCTTTTTGCATATAATTGTTTCTCCTCCAATAGTTGTAGCACCCTGTCAACATGTTCAACATGATCCTTCCAAGACTTGCTGTAGATTAGTATATCATCAAAAAATACTAACACAAATTTTCTAAGGAATGGTTTGAAAATTGAATTCATCAAACCTTGAAATGTTGAAGGTGCATTGGTAAGGCCAAAAGGCATGACCAAAAATTCATAATGACCCTCATAAGTTCTAAATGTTGTTTTTGGAATGTCTTCAGTCTTCATTCTGATTTGATGATATCCTGAACAAAGTCCAACTTGGTGAAGTAAATTGACCATGCAATTCATCCAGTAATTCATCAATGACAGGAATGGGAAACTTATCTTTAATAGTGAGCTTGTTGAGCTCCCTATAATCCGGACACATGCACCATGATCCATCCTTCTTGTGCACCAATACTACTGGAGCAGATAAAGAACTTTGACTCGGTTGAATTATACCAACCTCTAGCATTTTTGCAACCATACATGCAATTTCACTCTTTTGGGCATAGGGATATCTGTACGGCTTGATGTTTGGAGGAACACTTCCCGGAATCAGATGAATAGCATGATCATGAACACGCATAGGTGGGAGATATTTGGGAGTCTCAAATACCTTGGAATGATTGTCCGGGACTTTTTGGAAATCTGGAGAAATAGATGATTCCAATGTGGAATCATCTAGCGAACATAATTGTGCAATTACACCTCCTTGTTCCTTTCTTAGAAGCTTTGTCATACCATTAGAGCTGATTATCTTTCCTGATTTCCCTACAATACCCTTTAATTCAACTTCCTTTCCTTCGGCAGAAAATTTGATGAAAAGTTCTTGAAAATTAAAAGCTATTGTACCCAGGGGTTGTAGCCATTGGACTCCTAGTACAAAATCAGCACCTCCCATTGGAATGGAAAGCATTGGTCTAGTCAATACATATTATCCCATTGATAGCTTGATATTATGGCACTTTCCAGAGCAATTTATTGTTCCTCCATTTTCAATCATCACTTGAAATTCTGGTGCTGGATATAGGAAGCAATTCAATTCTTTTGCTACCTTACAATGAACAAAATTATGGGTGCTTCGTGAATCAATCAACACTATTACCTTTTTCTTCTTGATTTGTCCTTCTATCTTGATGGTTTGAGGAGTGGTAATTCCAGCCAATGCATTACAAGATATGGTCGGATTTATTTCTTCTTTACCTAGGCTTTGTTCTTGGAGTATATCCTCTTCTTTTGACCTTTCTTGCTCCTTTTCTTCTTCCTCTTCACAATCTATGTAGAATAATTTCTTCTCAGCACACTTATGACATTTAGTGTATTTGCTATCACAACTGTAACAAGGCCCTTTTGCTCTTTTTTCTTCTAATTGTTGTGGTGTCAATCTTATAGGTTGTGGAAGACCAGGGGCAACAACGCTTCTGTCTTTATAGTTGTGAGTGGTATGCTTCCTAGTTACCATAATTTTGCTTTCCATTTTTCTTGCTAACCTGAATGCCTTCTCTAATGAATTAGGTTCCCAAAGGCGAACATCATGTTGGATATTATCCTTTAAAGACCCTATTAACACATCAATCCTATGCTCCTCTATAATATCTTTTACCGTTATGTTCAATTTTTGGAACTCCTCAATGTGCTCCATTATTGAACCCTTTTGTTCGAGACTTATCAATTGACTAAAAAAAGTGTTGCTTTTTGTATCCTCATAATGTGCTATCAATTCTTCCGTAAAAATTGCCCAAGTGATAGATTGTTTACGAGAGAAAAGCCATTGATACCATACAAACTGATTTGGTTCCAAATATAAATTTTCCATACATACCTTTTGTGTGTTTTGCACATTATTGAGATCGAAGAATTGCTCCATTTGTAATATCCATGTGGCAGGATCCTTGCCATCAAACTTCCTCATATCGATTTTTGGAATATGGTAAGTATTCGATCCAACATTAGCGTCTATGGAATCATGATTAACATTTATTTTATTCTCATCATGAGTTTCCTTTAGTCCCCTTTCACCCTTAGTGCCCATTTCTTGTAGCAACTTATTCATATTTATCTTCAATTCGTCCATGTCTGTCTTCAAATCTATCTTCAAATCATCCATCTTAGCTTCCACCTCAATCATCTTAGCTTCTACGCCTTTATTTAAACATTCCATCTTAGCTTCTACACCTTTCTTTAAACCATCCATCTTAGATTCTATTCCTTTTTGTGTAAGGGACAGTTGTTGCACTTGGTCTTGTAATTTTAATATATCTTGTTGCATTTCTTCCTCTTCTTCATGAGTCATGCTAGAGCTTTCAGGTTCCTTACTAGGTGTTTGCATTTTCTTTCCTCGGGGCATCAGTTACCGATAATAATTCTCTACTATGTTCTTTGAATTCCTTCAAAATAAATTTTCAAACCAAGCTTAAGCAAAAATTTAAGCAAATCTACACACCTTTTTTCACTTTGTAGGAGCTCGATATTGCCTCTGATGTATCTCTGTACTTTCCAGTCATCTAGTTCTGAATTTGTGATCTGTAGTAGCCCTCTGTGTCATCTTTCCAATGCCACAAGTCTTACCCAAATTGGATTCTCCAAGGAAGAGTTATGTGAAATCTCCCACAGTGACTTGATTATAGACTAGTTCAGTAGAGCAAACTTGCACGACATGCCACGAGTCACTGTTTCGACCTTGGGATCTAAAAAATGCACACAAGAAACTACAGTCCGTCCTCTTTCTGTACCTTCTTACGAAATTTCAATCCGATGCTCAGAGAGAGAGTTATGATGATTTTCCCCAGGTCACCTGTTTTGAATGTAATTCAGGAGTCTGAAAAAAGATCAACTTCCTTAGATCATATCTCCGCAAATATCGCGTGAAAATCTCTGAAATTCGGACCGAAGGTTCAGCGTGATTTCTTCTCAAATGGGTTTTTTTTTCGACTTCTGAAACGTCACAGAAAAAAAGTTATAGCGAAAATTGCACGATGACCTGTTTGGAGCAGCGAAACCCTAGAATCCAAAGCTCTGATACCAAATGTTATGAAACCAGCTCAAGAAAAGATAGAAAAGATAGATCAACGCCTAGAATTCAGCCTCTTCGAGGGGCCAACCT